>PVJO010003944.1:0-63157 GCA_004026905.1 Hystrix cristata | reverse complement strand
TGTGCTTTGTGTTTTCATACGGTTAAGAAAGACAGAGAGAGAGAGAGAGAGAGGCACAAGGACTGAGATGGGGCCGAAGGGGACGCAGGAAGGAGAAGTAAGGCACAGAAAGACAAGCCGGAGGGGCCGGGTCACACCCTGCAGGGCCGGGCGCTCCTGCTCCCTTCTCCTGGGGCTTCTGCAGGACCTCTGGACAGGCCCCCCGTCCTCGGGGGAGGAGGGGCTGAGGGAGCTACTTCCTGTGGGGTGTGACCAAACTGTTCCCAAGTTGCTCAAACGGAGGAGTTCCCAACTGCAACAGCGAAAGACCCAAAGGACAACTGCCCCACCCCTAAATCAAGAGGAAAGACGTACAGCTAAGAAGTGGCCATGGGGTGGGGCAGTGGGAAAGAGTGGGACAGAAAGCTCCAAAACACTTTTGAAAAGGACGACATCCAACACCCACCCCAGGAACTGAAAGTTTGCGGGCAGATGGGCAGCGAGCAGGACGCCTACCTAAGCGCAGGTGGCGGCTTAGCGGGCGGGCGGCAACAGCGGCTGCCTTGTCCTCCTCGTGGGCTCCGGGGTCCCCTCTCTGCTCCACTCTGGGCCCGGCCCCCCGCTTGTGGGGCACCTGCATGCGGGGCTGGGGTGTGGGTCAGCCGGGGCCCACCTCCCTTGGCTCCTGGCCTGTGTGGGGAGAGGGGAGATGGGGCCTGTCCCAGGCTGGGGGGCTGTCAGAGCGTTTCGACGTTTCCTATGGACTGTACAGAGGGCCCAGCCCGGGAACTGCCCCTGCAGCTGGTGGGGGGCGGCAGAACACCCCCCATTCCGGGTTCACCCCCTGTCCACTCCAGGGGCTTCCCCGCCTGGTCCAGAGCAGCTGGGGTGGGGGGAGCCAGAGCCAAGGCCAGGGGGAAGGGTAGGAGGGATGGAGTCTAGAGAGAGGGGGAGTCTAGGGATCTGCACCCCATAATCTTCCAAGCTGGTCCTCGGGGCTCCCTAGGGGCGCTCCAGCCTGAGGGTGGGGTCCCCTAGGAAGGGTGCTGGTTGTTGGGGGGAGGTCTGCTCCTTCCCCTGACGGCCGTGGGGTTAGGGGAGGGAGGCAGTCCTGCCTCGTTCTTTCTTTCCGTCTGTCCTCTGCTTGCTTGGCAGAGTCCATTTTGCATGTTTCTTTCTGCTTGGCTGCCGGTGCACAGCTCCACCGAGACCCCTTCCGAGGGCTCTCTGAGGACTGGGCTGCTTCGGGGCCCGAGGGGGTCCCCGGGCTGGAGGAGAGAAGGGCTGAGTGGCTGACGACTTCTAATTTTTGCTTTCGGTGGGGCTGGGCTGGGCTGGGCTGGGGGATTTTTTCCATGTTTCAAAATTTCTCCCCCCCTTGAGGAACCTCTTCTTTTCATTTTGTTGTTTCCTTGTCGATCTTATCAGAGGAACCAGGACTGAAATGGACAAAGAAAACCAAAGCAGTGATAATGAGAAAGCTGGGGTGAGCCCATCCCGCTCCCACCTGGCCCAAGGAACCCACCCTCTCGGGCCCACCTCCTTCGCGCCCAGGGCACTTTGCAGCTGCCCGCCGCTGCCCTCAGGGGAGAAGGAAGTGCAGCCGCTTTCCCCACCCTTCACGGGAATCCCCCAGACCCTGCCCCCAGTGCTGGAGTCCAGCTGGCCTTCCCGTGGGCACCATGCCCGGCGGGTGGGACCCCCATGGCTGGCACTGGCACAAACCTGGGATCTGGCCATGTTTGCAATTGTTTAGGGTTTTGTGTGGGTCTTGGAGGGTGGGGAGGATGCCAGGCTCAGGCTTTTGTACCCAGAGGGGTTTGGGGAGTGGGGTGGGGGTGGCCCAGCTTCTTGCTGAGTTTTCTTTCTGTCTCTTTGGATTAAAAGCAGAAATTCCCGTCTGCGCACCCCAGCCAAGGTCCCACAGGCTGAAAGGCTGGGGGCGGGGGAACCACATGGCTTCAATCCCGGGCAGCGCCAGGCCTGGGGGAGGGGCGGTGGCCTACCCTGTGTGATCCTCTACCCTCAGGGCACCCTGGGGTGGGTCATCCCCTCGTTTCACCAGCAGGGGGCGCCACCTCCCCACACACAACAGGGCCTTGTCTAGTGGCTCCACACTCAGCATGCCCAGGGTAGACCCAGGGGATACGCTGCTTGGCAACGCCCTCCATCAAAGGCTGGAGGGCTTCTCCTGCCACCCCACCAAAGGGCGGGGTGGGCAGAGGGCCCTTTTCCAGACACAGGTGTGTGGCCGGTACACCTGATACATCCTCGGTACAGAATGGGGCCTCTGGGGGTCACCTCAGAGCTTCTGAGGCTGTGTCCAGACGCCTGTCTAGGGGCCAAGCAGAGCCCAGTACAGCACACATGCCAGGCACTAACTCATCCATCCTTGCCCAAGCCCACTCCAAAGCCGAGTGCAGAGCAGGCAGGTGCCCTGCCTGCCTGAGGCCACAGAGCCCCACAAAACAGAACAACGAGGCACGGTCTATGGTGGTCGGAACTGTGCCTGCCTCGGGTGAGGGCCCTGAGCGCAGCAGCTGCCAGCTTCTCCAAAGAAGCCAGAAATCCAGAGTGAATTTCCTGTGAAAACTTGCGATCTTTAAACACCTCATGCCTGCTCCTCGGGCTCTAGTTTGGGACCTCAGGGTGTTGTCCACTGTGACACGGGGATGCTGAGTGCTAGGATTAGAAAGAGCATCAGAGAAGCCAGGCAAGGTGGCAATTGCCTGCAGTCCTAGCACTCAGAAGGCTTAAGTAGAAGGATTGTTTGAGCCCAGGAATTCAGGACCAGTCTGGCAACCTAGCAAGAGCTTGTCTCAAAAAACCAGCCAGCACCCCTCAACCAAACCAAACCCCACTTTCTTGACAATGAAAATCCAGTCTGCGCTGCCTAGGGCAGTGGTTTCTGAGCACCTGCAGTATGGCTCCTGTGACTGAGGACTTTTTCTTTAATTAAATGCACATAGCCACATGTAGCCACGGGCCACTACAGTGACCGGCACAGATGAAAGGCAAGTGGAAACGTGGGGTCTGGCACTGCTGCAGTGACGGGTGCTGCTGGGGACAGAGCTGCTGAGCTGCCTGCCCTGTCCTGGACCACAGGCACAGACCGACCCGAGCCTGGCCCCTCCTAGACTGAGTGCCCAGCAGAGGCTCCCTGAGGCCTGTGGCAGCTCCAGAGTGGGTGGAGGGCAGCGGGTGGCCAGCTTCTGGTTTTCTCCAGGACCCTCTTACCAGGAGTGGCCTTGTGGGAAGCCCTGCACCACTGCCCCAGGGTGGGGAGGCTAGCTGTGGCTGAGAACCTGCCCCTCCTCTTCCATATGGGGACAGGGAGGCCCCACCTGCCCTGCCTCTCGGCAAACCCTGCCAAGGCCCCACGCTGGCTGCTTTGGGGTCTCCTGACCTTCATGGCAGGGGGGACAACCACTGAGTCTCAGACTGGGGGGGAGATGGCTGTGCAGAAGAGGAAGGCTGTAGTCCCAGGGCTGGAACTAGGGACAAAGACAGCTCCAAGGGAGCCCCCAGGTGCCTCTCCACAAGTCCTGGGAACAGGGGATCTGCTGCCAAGCACGGAGTAGCTTTTTCTGCTCACCCCTCCCTGCTTCCTGAGCCAGGTCCAAAATTGATTAAAACTAAGTAAAAAACTCTGCCCAGGGAATGACAAAATTGCTAAAATTCTCTTTTCTTCCCTCATTCTATTATTCTCCCTCCATCTGGTGCTCCAGGGATCAGCTAAAGTCACTGGTTACTGTGGAAACCACCCCACCATACCCCCTGTGCCCTCCCCAGCCCCAGGCCTGAGGACTCCTGCTTGGTGGCTGGCTGCTAGATGGCAGGTCCAGCTCGGGTTCCTGGCATTCCCTAGACACACCTGCCCACTCAGGGGAACTGGACCTGACAGGGACTCCTTCTCCCACTGCCCAGAGCCCCAAACAGGAATATGGGGGAAGAAAAACTATTTCCCAAACTTGCCTCCAACTCTGACCTGGCCCCAAAATGTCCAAGCAAAGTGAGCAGAGAAAGTAAAGAAGGAGGTGAAGTGGGTAAGCAGGGAGGGCTGGCTGAGCAAGCGCAGTGCAAAGCTGCAGGCGGCTAGCAGAGGGGAGGGAGGGACGGGGGACCATGGAGCCCGGCCCCTGGTGCCAGCCTGGAGCGGGAGGGGCAGCCCGCCTGCTGCCCCTTCCCCTGGCACTCCCTCCCACCCTCTGCCAGCAGGGCTCTCTTGGCCTCCCTGGCACGGAGCAGAGGAGGCTGGCTCCAGCCCCTGCTCAGAGCCATTGTTTTCCTTCTCAACACCCCCAAGTTCAAGTTCATCTGGGTGTTACATCATGTCTGGTTGCTCCTGGAAACCAGACGGGTCAGACGTGACTCTGGGGAAAGGGGGTGGGAAGCTGGAGGGGGTTGAAGTTCCCTTCCCCTCCCCTCTTTACCACTAGGGAGCTCTGAAGTTTGAAGTTTGACAAAGTTTTTGGCCCCCCCCTTTTTTTTGAGAAAAGGAAAGGAAAAGAAAGAGGAAAAAAAAATACCCTCAAACCACACACACAAAACTTCCACCCAGCAACTTTCTCTGGACTGGGGCCTCCAGGCAGAGGCGGAGCGGGAGCAGCAGAGGTGGCCGGGGGGCTCTGGGAAGAGGTGGATTTCCCAGGGCCAGCGAAGCCAAGGAAGAAGCCAAAAGGGGGACATTTTTGTAAAATGTGCAAGAGACAGAGATCTGCGTGCTCTTTTCTGAAACCCACATGCTGTGAGCCCTGCCTCTGCCCTGCTGCTGAGGTGGGTCCTCTCATGCCCCCAAGGGCAAACCTGGCCTCTGGGGACAGGCGTGCACATGTGCACACATCTGTGCAGGGCCAAGTCCAGGGCCTCTTGGGAGGGTGGGGGGTGGTTGTCTCCTTGGGAGGGGGTGGTGTTGGGAGGAGAGAGAAGTGGGACCCAGGGGCTCCTGCAGCCTGGCCTGTCCCCTACCAGGCTGCTCAGGACATGGGAGGGGCCTGGGGCAGCTGCTAGCCCTGCCCTGCCCTGCCCTGGGTGCCAGAGTCTCTGGGCGAGGTGCCCACCAGGCCATCTCTGTCCCTCCTCTACACCTTGCCCAGCCCACCCCAAAGCCAGGGAGGGAGGGATGGGAGGGTGAGAAGAGAACGGGAAGGCCGCCTGGGTCTTCCTCCCCTGAAGGGGCGCCTCAGGCTTCCAACTTTGCTTCAACCAGGCCTGCCCAGAGTGCCTCTAGTCTTGGGTCCTTGGCTGTCTTCCCCAGGGCCAGGGCTGTCAGAGCTAATTATCCAATTAGCTGATTAGCAGGGAGCCTGGGGGCTGCCTGGGGAGGCGACTCCGGCAGGCCAACGGCTGGGCCCTGCAGCTCGATGGCCTCTCCGGTGAGCTCCAGGACCCGGGCCTCCTGCACCACCTCAGGAGACCCCGCCCTGTTTCCCCTGACCCCGAAGCACACCCAGGGCATGCCGGCGACCCTACCTGAGACTGCTGTGGGATGTTCAGAAAGTTGCCGTCCCGGGGTCCGATGCTGACAAACCGGTTGGCAGAGGAGGCGCCTGTCGTTGAGAATGCTGTGGGGAGCAGGGGAGAGAGGAGAGACCCCATCAGGCCTTCTGCCTGCCTGAGCAGTGCCCTTCGGGGCTGATGAGAGAGGGAGAGTCAGGGTCAGACAGCGCTGCTGGCTGCCAAGGTGCAGCTGGCTGCGGGAAGGACAGCTGGGGGCCGCGGTACTCACGGGCCAGGAGCACATGCCACACCCCTCCCAGTGCTCCCCGCCTTGGTCAGTCATCCTCTTTCATGGCCCAGGGCAAGGAAGGGGCCCTGGGTACTACAGCTGAGGTCCCTCGGACCCAGGACATACAGGACCCTCGGACATACAGGACAGCACTGGGCATAACCCTGTGGCCCATGTGCCCTCTGTGGGAACCCTGGCTTTCCTACTTGAAGAGGGGGGCGGGGGAGGGACGGGCTCAGTCAGGCCACCTGTCCAGCCCTGCAGCCTGGGGGCAGGTGTGATGCACCACTTACCACCCTGGGCCCCCCAAGGGTCAGGCAGGTGGCTCCGAGACACAGAGTAGAGCCCACGGAGGGCTGGGCCAGAAAGGGCAATCAGAGAGGTACCCAGGAGCTGGCTGCCAGGCTTGGGCCTGGGGCAGCAAGGCTCAGGCCCGTGCCACGCTCCTGATCCGAGGGCCAGGCCAGCATCTGAGATGGGCCGAGGCGACAGAGGAAGAGGCTGATTGCCTGGCACAGCAGCCTAGCCCAGTCGCTTGGGGGTCAGCTGTCCTGTGGCCCCAGGAGGCAAGTGTACCAAATAGCCCTGAGCTGTGCTCCAAGAGGGAAGAGGACCCCAGAGGGGAATCAGTGACACGGGCTGCCCACCCACACCTACACCAGACACACCCGGGACCCCGTGCTCACCAGACGCTGTCCACCTTTCTCCAGAAGCACCCCCACCCTGCAGCCCAGCTCCCCACCCGCACCGTGCCCACTTCCAATGACCACGATCATGACTCAAGTCTGATGGCAGATGCGGATGAGAAGATGGCATGAGGAGGACGGGGCGGGAAAGAACTCAAACCATGAGGAAGGAGAGACAGGGAGCGCAGACACAGAGCAGTGTGGAGATGGCCACCCACCCTCGCAGCACCCTGGCCCGCGGCCACCTGCCCAGCCCCTGCCCACCCTGCGCCCACCCTGCCCACAGACAGTGCCGCCTGGCCTCCGCCTCTCCTGTCCTTCGCGTCGGGTCTAGCTGGGGCCTCTCCACCAGATTTTCTTTCTCTTCCCTTTGACAAAACATGTCATCAGTTTTAAAGGAAATAAAAAAGGAGAAGGAGAAGAAGAAGAGGAAGAAGAAGAAGAGATAGAGAGAGAGGTGAAGTAAGCTGGGCCTGGAGCCCTCCCTTGTCCCTGGAGCAGCCACCTGGGAAAGGAACTGAGGAGAAAGAAGGGTAAGGGTGGGAGGAGGAAAAGAAAAGAGGAACAACGAGAAACCAAATGCAAGACTGAGGGGAAGGGGTCAGGGCCGGCCTCCTGCATCTTTAGAGGCCCGAGGGCCAGAATGGAGGTGAGGGGCAAGGCAAAAAAAGGGGATGGTGGTGGCGTCGCCTTGTGGTTACACTGAATTTTCTGGGTGTGTGTGGGGAACAACAAAACAACAAAAAAGTTGAAAACCAAAACCAAAAAAACAAAAACAAAAACAAAAACAAAAAAAAACAGCAATCAGGCATGAAGATGGCATGGCTGCGCCTCCCCGCCCTCCCACCCGCGCCAGCAGCCCTGGCCTGGCGCCCCACTCTGCTCTCCCTCCCGCCCCCCCAGGGGGGCCTGGGCCAGGGGCCCCAGCTGGGAGCAGCGGGGAGGGGGCTCGTGGGGTGCTGGCTGGTGCAACTGAGGCCCGGGAGGCTGTGGCTGGGGAGCTCAGCTCTGCTCCTATCCAGGCGGGAGGCTCCGTGGTGCTCTGGGTGGGGAGGGGACTGCTTGTCTTTTGCAGTGGAGACGGTTTGGATGGGCCAGGGATGCTGGGCGTTGTGGTTTTGGTTTCATCGTCCACTTACAAGGTGATGGAGGAGTCAAGGCGGCGCCGTCTGGGGCAGTGCTGGTGGATTTGGAATCAGGCATAGGAAGGGGCACAGGTCTGGCCACTGGAGGCGGCGGTGGTAGCAAAAATGACCCCGGGACTTTGCCCTGGCCGCTACCGTTGGGCTGCGAACAACATAAATAGAGTGACGCATGAAGGCACATCACACACAGACACACGCTCCCCTGCGCGGCCGCGCCAGCTCACTCCTGCGATTCGAGGTGCGGGATGGGGTCTCTGCTCCGGACCACAAGCAGGTCAGGGTGGAGGTAAGGCAGCTATTTGGTCTCAGGTGTTTCGCTCTCTGCCTGTCCCTCTTTCTTTTTTTGTGTGTGCGGGAGGGTCCTCTTTTGAATTTGTGGGAGGGAGGGAGTGGGTGTCCGGCAGGTGATTTGTTTTGTCTTAAAGTAAATGTTTTAGGTGTGAAAACGTGCCACCCAGTCATGTGTGAGACTGCATCTTGTGTGCCGGAGCTCCTGAAGACCTCCTCTCCTGGCAGGAAAGATGAGCCAGCTCACCCGCCATCCCCCAGGCTCACTCAGGCTTCCCTCTGTGGCTGCCTGGAGCTGGGTGGCCGGCCAAGACTGTGGCCGCCAGCATCTAGCCCGCGGCACGGCCTCGGGAGGACGCCAGCAGCTCGTGTCCTCAGCGCCTGTGGACAGTGGGGTGCTGGCCTTTTCTCTAAAGAGCAGCCAGTGAGGAAAATGCACTGCTGTCAGCTCCAGTTTCTGTGAGGTTCTTCGAGAGCACTTCCCTGGATGACACCCTCTGGAGCCAGGGACGTTGGGCCACAGGACTCACTCCTTGTCCTCTGTGCCCTCTCTGGCCTCCAGCTTGAGCGTCCTCCTCAAGGCCCGTGCCTTGCCTTGCCGTGGTCAGCCTTCTGGCCTCAACGGGCAGGTAGTCCCTCCTGCCTCTGGTGTCTTCGCTCCTCTGAGTTGTGCCCTTGAGGCCCCTGTGCAGCCCCCGGCTCTTCATCCTCTCCTCCTGGCCCCTCAGACACAAGACGTGCTCCTCCTCTATCAGTGTGCAAGCCCTGCAGAGCCCACCACTCGCTCTCTCTAGCCAGACCCCAGCTCTGTCCTCATTCATGTCGCCTGCACTATGACAATGAGACTCCCATCTCCCCTCTGCAACGGCGAGCTCATCCACTCAGTGCCCTTGGTGCCCAGCCCCGAACCAGGCACTTTGCTTACACTGCGTCTCAGCCTCCAGCCACCCCTCAGGGTAGTGGTTCTCACCTGGGGGCAATGGCGCCCCAGCCCTACCCAGGAGTCAGTGGAGATGTGTTTGGTTGTCACACCAGAGGGGCCTGCGGATGCGACTGGCACCACGTGGGTGGAAGCTGGAGAAGCGGCTCAGGGTCCACACAGTGCACAGGATGGCCTTGGGACAAAAGGTCAGCAGCCCAAAGGTGAACCCCACTGCCCCTGGGAAGCTCTGTCTCACTCAAGAGAAGCTCTGTTCTACCCATTTCCCAACCAGGACAGCTAAGTGGTTTATCCACACTGACCAGCCTGGAATTCACAGGCATGTCTGTCAACACCGGATCCTAGTCGTTCTTCCCAGCAGGTTCATCAATCCTCTCCCCCAGTGCAAACTGGGGTTCTCACCCTCCCAAACCTTTCCTGGCTCAGACAGCATGGTAGTATCTGACGTGAGACACCCTCTCCCCGGCCGGCCTTCACCCCTGCATAGCGCCTGGATGGGGTCTCCCACCACCCACCCGCCCTTTGTGCGCCTGCCCTCAGGCACTTGCTGCTTCACACTGACTGGGGTCCCCAGAGCACAGGCCAAGTGGCTTCGCCCTAGAAGGCCTGCGCAGAGAGGCTGTGCCCTACTCTGCCCAGACAGTGTGACCTCACTGGAGCAGGCAGCCTCCAGGTTCCACCGGGCAGGCGGCAGGAGCGTGTAGCACTTATGTCCCTCTGAACATGCGGGGTCATCTCACCTGTCCAGCTGCACTCTACAGTCACAGAACCCCACAGCTGACCCACACACCCTTGTCCCTCTGTACCCAGCTCTCCGGCTTGCTGTCCTTTGTCTCTAATGACCAGCACCCAAGCTCGACATGCTGGGCCTCTGACATATCCTGTCTATGTCCTGTGCTAGGTGTCATTTTGGGAAGGGAAACTGGTTCCAGGCAGCAGCAGGATCAGAGAACAGGGTTCTGTTTCTGGGCTCCAACCAGGGTCGCGGTGACGGTGCTGGACTCTAAGCAGCACTGGCCACCACTCACTGCTCAGCCTAGCTGGGTCCCATCTCATCCTTCCCCCAGCGCAGGAGACGGGGGAGAGATGGCTCAGCTTCTCTCTCTCCCAGTGAGGCAGCCCAGGCTCAGGTTTTCCAGGCAGCGCCTGCTACCCCAGGTGGCCCCACCCTACATCTTCTGAGCCCATCTGCCCCAGGAATATCTACACCGCTAATCCCTCCAGACAGGACTAATCAACCTGTGAGGGCCAAGACGAATTTACAACATCCTGTTTCTAGAAGTATCATTCAGCCAGTCCGGATGTGTCAGCTCTAGGTGGGGTGTAAGTCAAGGTTTTAAGAATTTCAGGGTTTCCTGACTTTACGTTTCCTTACAACCTGGTCAGCCAGCAGCTGGGAGGCCCCAGAAGCTGCTCTGGCTCCTCAGAGTGGCCTGGCTGTCTTGGCCATGGGCAAGGCGGGGCTAGAGCAGCCCTCCCATTCCCAGAGTCCTGCTCTTCCTTCAGGCTACGGTGTCGGTGTCGTCACCGCCCAGTCCACACGGCCTGCTACTCTGTCACTGTACTGCAGCGAGCCAGGCATCCCCTCTCTGCCCTCTGCAGCTCCTCCTAGTAGTGCCCCACTTGGCCTTGGCCATTACTGACGGGCTTCTGGGGAGTCTGAGAACATTCTGTAATCACCTGTAGAACATTTCTATGTATATATTTTCTTGCGAAGCTGCTCTGTAACTCCGGATCCTCAAGAAGCTAGGAAGGTCTCTTTGAGGCCCTTAGATTGGTGCCAGCGGCAGCAGCACCCCACCAAGGCCCGAACTTCAGGCCCTGCCCAGACCCCTTTGTGGCAAGGCCCCCGGGTGACTCGGGCACACTCAGTCTGAGAATGTCCTTTAACAGTGGCCTCAGCAAGCCTGCCGGCCTCCACTCTCTTCCAGCCTGCGCTCCAGAGCTGGGCCCTCCAGCAGGCCTCTGCTAAGCCCACTCCTTGGATGAGAGGCACAGAGTTGAGACCCAGAGAAGCAGTTCAGAGCCCACCACCTCTGCCAGGTGGGGTGCCTGTCTGCACCCCTGTCTGCAGTGTCCTGCAGGGCTACAGGAGTCAGTGGCTGCCCCCAGAGAAGAGCCTTCCAAGAGGCTAAGTGAGTCCTCACTCTTGAAGAGCTGTCAAGTCAGGCCCTGTGCTTGCACGGCTCTTCAGGCTAACTGGTGCCTAAGCCCAACCCCCTTTGCCTCTGAACACCCCTGAGTCTGTGGGCAGCACTCCTAGCCTCTCTGCTCCACATTCATGACCCCCAGCCCTCTGGGGGGCCGGGACACAGGTCAGTGGCTTTGTGTGGACGCTGCCGCATCTCTGAAGGAAGCGGAGCAGCTGTTGGGGGACAGGACTGCTCTTGCCTACCCCTATACAAAGTGGGCAGAACTGGTCCAGAAGCAACAGACAAAATCACCAGGGTGCTAAGGAGCTGCAGAGTCAGCAAGAGGAGATGAGGAGGAAAGTACAAGGAGGGAGAGCAGGCAGGAGGGAGGAGGACCAACTTCTGTGATGGACAGAGAGCCAGGAGGCTGAGGGCAGAAATCCCCAATCACACAGCCAATGCCCCTCCACACAAAGCACACCGTGGTGGCACCTGTGGAGTAGTAAAGGACAGTGTCCCTGGTGCCTCTGGTGTGGGCTTACAGCGCATCATTCCCAGCCTCGGCCCAGAACATCCTCCAGCCAGCACACTGCCACAGCTACACAACTTCCCACCGTGCTCTGACCCAGGACAGTCCGCAGAGCCCAACATGTCCACCCAGGGGTGTCTACGGCCCACACCTTTGGGGATATTCCTTTGCTGGAGGCCCCGAGTTTCTGATGATCTGTGACTGGGCCCTGGGACCCATGGCAGAGACAGGTTCCGAAGGGGCCTCAGTCTCCCTGGCTGCACCGAGGACCCTGCATTAGGAGTCCTGCTACCAGAGGTCTCCGTGAGATGGCAGGGCGGGGACCTGCTGTCACCTGGGTTGGCGTTGCTCCCCAGGACAAATTGACATCCAGAGACATGTATGCTTGCCACGGATGGAGAAATACCTAGAGGGCAGAGACCAGGGGAGCTGCCCACATCCAGAGTGCCTAGGACAGCCTCATACCACAGAGGACAAACAGCCCCAAACATCACCAGTGATGAATTGGAAAACTGGTCTAAACCCACCAAATGCTTGCGTCCCTAAGGTCTGAGCAAGGTGTGGGAGGTGGGGCCCAGGCCCGGGTGGACAGATTCCAGGTTTACTCCTGATGGGAAACCAAGGCCCATGCTGGACCAGCCCTGGCTCAGAGCCCTCACTCCAGACCCAGAGCAGTTGAGATGTGCGGTGCTACTGGCACCTTGCTGCTCCAGCCCAGGCAGCTCCTGGCCTCTGCCACTCCCTGTGAGCCCTGAGACAGACAGACAGACGCAGAGATGAGGCTTCAGTGGGGCTCTGGGGCCCTCCACACTCACCTGTCCAGTGGCTTGGCCCGAGCCGTCTGAGCACACAAACTGCACAAATTCCTTCAGCGAGTCCTGCCCGTGGTGGTGGTGGTATCGGATGGTCGGGTGCGTGAAGTATGGACTCGACTGCTGGATGATGGACGTGGAGGGGAAGTGCAGGGCAGAGGCCGTGGCCCTTGGGCTCCCTGTGCAAGGTGGGCCGAGAAGACAGGCATCAGGTTTGAGGACAGAAGGGAGGGCTACTATGGGGCTGAAAGTCTCCAGGAAGAGGGTCAACGGGCAAGAGCAGGGAGAGGTAGTGAGGCCTTGCTCTCCAGGACAAAGAAATCCCTCTCATGGAGATCCGCAACATTTTAATGCAATCTTTAAAAAAGATAATTAGGGGCTGGAGATTTAGCTCAAGTGGTAGAGTGCTTGCCTAGCAAGCACAAGGCCCTGAGTTCAATCCCCAGCACCAAAAAAAAAAAAAAAAAAAAAAAGTTAAATTAGAAGTAGGGCTTGAGGGCCAGCCATTTATTTTCTACAGCTCAGGATGGAACCCAGGTCAAGAGCTCTACCACTGAGCACAGCCTTACCCCTTTTTAAAATTTTATTTTGAGACAGAGTCTCACTAAATTGCCCAGGCTGGCCTTGAATTCCTGCATTCAAGCAGTCCTCCTGTATCAGCCTCCTGAATAGCCTGAGTTAAAGGGGTGTGCCACTAGGTGCAACAGTCACTTGTTTTTGGGGGGTTTCTTGTTTGTTTGTTTTGAGACAGGGTCGCAAAACAGTTCAGGCTGGTCTTCAGCTCACTATGCAGCTAACCTCAAACTTGTGGTGATCCTCCTGCCTCAGCCTCCTTAGTGTTAGGATTGCACACGTGCCCTGTGGCATTCAACAGTAGTATTGATTTGTAAAAACGGCACATTAAATATGACTTATCTTGCCCGTTGAGTGTTTGGCCCCCCTGACACCTGCATGCAAGGTGAGCATCTCACTCCCTAGCCCTGGCCCAGATCTGGAGAGGGAGGACAGGGGCTCCAGCTCAGGCACCCTGAGACTGCAGGCCGGGTACCAGGCACACACACTCACATCTGCCCAGGGCCGGCTGGGGGTGCACTCAGTCGCCACTGCACTGCACATCTGCGTGCTCAGCCCCTCACCCACACACCCACACACACACACATCCTTGCACATGCAATCCCACCCCGGTGCAGGCCTCAGCTCTTCCCTGAGTCCTCCCTCGCCTGTCTGTTTCCAATCAGCTCGCCCTGCTCTCAGTTTCATTAGCGGGTTGAGGAAACTTGGCTTCTCTCTGGAGTTCATAAAACTGAGTCAGAGTAGAGTGGCCTGCGCCTCCTACTGCCTGTGCAGGGGTTGGCTCCCTGCCCCCACCTCTCAGCCACCACACCCTGCCCCGGCTCCCTGCCTATGGGCTGCAGCTTGGAGGCCCTGGGAGGAAGCCGAGAGGTAAACCACCCTGCCCAGTCCTACAGGACAGAAGCCCACGTTGGAGGCAGAGTGGGGATCCAAGCGGCAGCCAGAAGGGCAGGCTTCTGACCACAAGCTGAGTGCTGGGAGAGGAGGAGAAGAGGAGGGGCTCCCACATCCTCCGGCCTAGCCTCAGTCCTCAGGGAGGCCTAGGTGCTCTTTTCTGCCTTCTCCGTGGAGACCCCAAGGAAAGAGGCACCCTCAAGGCAGCCCCTTGGCCCCTAGCAGGGCAGCTCCTCTCCCTCTGGCTGAGCCCTTCAGGTCTAGAAAACAGCAGGGAAACACAGAGGGCCAGGGCCTGCCCCAGGACACGCCGCAGGGCCAGGCTCCTGAACAGTGCTCCCTGCTCCAGCCCTGACCTGGGCTTGCTGGCGGCTGGGAGAGGAGAGCGGGAGGAGGCCAGAGGCCTCCCCACCCAGTGCCCCAGTGCAGGGGAAGGGGGCCTGGGCCTGAAGGCAGGTGAAGGATGCTGGGGCTGCTGGTGAGGAGGGTGGAGCGGTGGGCGCAGACATGTGCGCACCCACACACACACACACACACACACACACACACGCGCGCGCGCGCGCATGGCCCACACACACTCACACATGGGAGTGAGAGGCAAGTGGGAAGGCACTCAGCAGCAGGGGAGCAGCCCAAAGCCTGCTTCTCTCCAGTGGGCGCAGAGGGTCTGGCCTGCTCAGAGTTGCCTCCCTGCGTCCCGCCAGCGGCCTCCCGTGCTGCCCCCCTCCGGGCCCCCAGTTCTCACCTGGTCTGACTCCAGCAAGCACAGGCAGCGGGTGGTGAGTGAAAGCCATGCGCGGGGAGCTGCCCTGAGAGGAGAGGGCACTGCAGAAGTCCAGCTTTCCTGACTTCTTTAGAGAAGCCGGGCCTGGGGGGAGGAAGCAGCAACACGGGCAGGTTTAGGCAGGCTGGGGCGGGCGGGCGGGCAGGGTGGGCAGGGCGGGAAGCCAGCAGCTGTCCTTCTGTCCTCGGAGCCCCTGCCCCTTCCTCCCTGTGCACCTCTGGCCCCTGTGCCTTAGCTGGGCGCCTTCTAGGCCCATGTGCTGGCTGGCCATGGCGCTTCTGGCAAGAGAGGAACTCGGGACACTGAGACCCTGGGTATTGGGCAGGGCACAAGCAAGGGGCCCTTCCTGCCCTGACAGGCAGCTAGGGGAACAGTGAGGATGCAGGGCCAGCACTGTGGAAGGGTGAGGCGGAGCTCCGGGAAGCAGCTTGGGCCAGGAGTGGCAGGCAGTGAGGGGCTGCAGGGACCACCCGGAAGGCACAGGGGTATGTGCCAAGGTGGCCTAGGCCCCACCGCTGGCTGCTCTGGTGGGAAGAAACCAGCACTCCTTCTCAGGATGGACAGCCCAGCCAGAGGCCCTCAGGAGGGAGACCATATCCAACAGGACAGCAGGACAGGGCTGGAGGGCTGGGTGGGCCCTACACGCAGAGCCAGTGGGAAGGACTTCCCTGGTCAGAGGACTCAAGCCTGGGCCAGAGGCAAGGGTGGCACTCGGCAGGAGACGGGCATAGAAAAGGTCCTGCTTGAACGCTGCCTCATGAACTTGGAATTGCCAGCCACTGGCATTATTGCCCAGTGGGCACAGCATCCAACAGGCCCTGGACAGCACAGGGCTCCCAGTGGCAGAGTCCTCTGGGGAGTCTTGAGGCTGTGCCCAGACCTGGAGGGTACGGGGAGTGGAGGCCGATCTCTAGGGCTGCTGTCTCTGAGGGATGAAGGAGGAGTTTGAGTGGGGGCTGAAGGGGCTGCAGAGAAAGGAACAGAGCAAGCGTGTCTTAACCACAGAGGGAGAGGCGGGGGAAGGGCGCACTCTCAGCTGCCAGCAGAGGTGTTATCTGGCAGCAGCTGCGTGCCACCTGATAGCTGGCATGGTGGGGAGGGGGAGCACCCCACCAGCTGTGCACAGCTGTCCCTGCTGCCGCACAGCGCCTCTCCAGCTGTTCCCCGTCCTGCAGCTGGGCTGCTTAATTGGCGATTTGTCGAAGCCCAGGGAAACGATGACAAGGTGGGGGGATGAGGGAGCTGGGGGTGCGCAGGAGGGTATTCAGGGTGCTGTGCGTGGCAGGACACGGGGAGAAGCAGAAATAGCAGGCACAAGAGCAGACAGCCGAGAAGGAAGAACCTGGAACCGGGGACGGCAAGCTCCTTGGAAGGGAGTCTGCATGGAGTGGCCTGAGGCCCCCTCCAGGAGCCAGTGGCACCTCAGCAGCAGCCTATGCAAAAGGGGGTGCCCAGCTGAGGCCCTAGCTGGGATCTGGGCTGTAGAAGCATCTCCTAGGCCTTCTCAGCGCCCTTCCTACCCGACCAAGGCTCACGTGGGCCCTTCCCACAGAGGTGTCTCCGGGGTTTGCAGCCGTTGAGCCCCAACCCTACCAGACAAGCCAAAGTTCCACTGAGTCAGAGCCAGAGAACAACACCCTGCGCATACCCACACAGGCAGCTCCACACTCTCAGGCCCCAAGACCTGTACACCCCAAGGAATCACAGGCTGCACCTCTAGTGTGTCAGGCAGGGGCCCCTCACACACATGCACACATGGGCACACACACTCTCTCCTCCGGGCCTCTCCAGTGAGTCCATCCCCTTGGTCAGCAGTTGGTGGGCTTGGCAGAAAGAGGCTGCTCAGAGGGGCCTGGAAGATCTGAGCTGGCTTCCTCTGGGATCTTCAGAATCTTTGCCCTTGCTAGCTCCCTTGCTTGGTCTGCAAACAGCTCTTCCCATTCCTCTCTGGGCTCTGAGCCTCCCTGCAAACCTGCAACCTTGAGGGCCAAGGCAGTTCTGCCCCTGAACAGTGCTCTGCAATATCGGGAGACATCTTTGGTGGTCGAAATAAGGGGTGGGTGTCTGTATTGGTGTTGGTAGGTGGTGCACCTTACAGAGCACATGGCCGTCCCCACTACAGAGAGTAATGGCAAGGCCTCAGATGCTGTGGTGCCCAGGCTGAGGAAAGAGAACTGCTCTAAATCACCAGGACCCCAGGGCACAAGAGAAGAAGGCTGGGGCGGCATGAAGAGGAGGCCACGATGGACAGACGCTGCTCCCCCAACCTTACCCGTGGACCCTCCATGCCCCCACTTCCCTCCTTCAGCCTGGGTGGCCTCCTCAGACCATTATGGAGAGGCCCCGAGGAACACATACCTGCGTCCACGTCATTGGGCCACCCACTGGACTGGCTGCTGCCAGCCGCTGGGGAACGGCCTGTCCCGGGATAGAACACGTCATCGACAGGGCTCTCCATCTCACTGTCATCAATGGACTTGGGGCGCTTGGTGGTGCTGGGGAAGGAGGAGAGGGTCAGACAGGCTGAGGCCCAGGCTGAGGAGCCGCACATACACGGACAGCTGCCTCCGAGGGGAGCTGGTGGGAGCACCTGGGAGCCACTGGATGCCAACACCAAGACCACCCCTGTGCCCCTCAAGCCCAACCTGCCTGCTCCTCCTTGAGGCTCTCATGGTCCACAGAGGGGCTGCACAGAACTGGGCAAAACCTGTGCCTCCTCAGCCCTACCCACTAATTCCTATCAGCCACAAAATTCAATTATCAGGACAGAGAATACTTTAGCCAGAGGCAGGCATGGTGATGCACAACTGTAATCCCAGCTACTTAGGTCACAAATTCAAGGACAGTCAGGGCAAATTAGCAAGACCTTGTCTGAAAATAAAATAAAAACAAGTGTAGAATGTAGCTCAGGGTTAGTGTGCTTGCCTAGCATTCATAAGACCCTGCATTCAATCTCCGGCACCACAAAAAAAAAACAAAAACCAAAAACAGAGATACAGACAGACAGACAGAGACAGGCACAGAGAGAGAGACAGTCTGACAGAGAGAGACAGAGACAGAGAAAGAGAATATTTTAATGTAAGATTTTAAAAAAAACCACTGGGCATGGCGGCACACGTCCGTAATCCCAGCACTTGGGAGACTGAGGCAGGCGTTCGAGTTTGAGGCCAGCCTGGTATACATAGTTCAAGGCCAGCCTGAACTGCATGTTGAGACCCTGTCTCAAAAACCAAACAAACAAAAAAAGAAAATAAAAGATTTTTAAAAACCAAAATGAATGAAAAAACCTCATACTGAACTAAAATACCCCGATTCTGAAAAGGCCGAGACTCAGCCCTCTGCCGGCTGACTCCAGCTCCCAGCCCCTTCTTTCCATGCCACAGCTGCTGTCCTGGAGGGAGCTTTCCAGAACACCTATGCCCAGCACACCCTGCTTCAAACACGTCCATGGTCCCCATCATCGTGTCCCAGATGTCCCGGCTGAAGCCTTCTGTGAGGTGGCCCCAGCCCCATCTGATTTTCACCGTGAGGGAGGCTGCTTGGAACACCCACTCAGGCCTGTGCCAGTCCCTGTCTTGGGGCTCAAACACCACCTCCCCAGGAGAGAGGCCTTGGATCCCCACTCCCAGGCAGAGCAGTGCACACATGGGTTTGCATCCCCAGGGTCTGGGGCTACGAGACAGCACGAAGCAGGATGCTTGGGAGGCGCTGAGCTGGGCGGGCTGTGATGAGCTGCGGGCAGGCAGGAGGCACGGGGGCTCACCTGGTGGAAGGAGGGGAGGTGATGGACCGCCGCCCTAGGGTCACCTGGTTTATGTTGTAGTAGCTGGGACTTTCCAGGTCCGCCAGTGAGAAGTTGGGCCCTGACGCTGTCGCAACAGGAGCTGGGAAGAGGAAAGGCTGATGAGGTCTGGAAGGGGCCCACGTGGCAGCCAGGAGTCAGGGGAGGTGGCTGGGGGCCAGAGGCTGGGCTGTCTGGGCCATGGATGGTCACAGGGTCACGCAACTCCTTTTCCCATTGAAGCATTAGAGATAAGATAGGGCTGTCTGGACAGCTCTGCCCTGTAAGTCCCAGTCAAGCCCCCCCCTTCAACCTAGTCCCACCCCTCGGCCCAGAAGAAAGGACTCACTCTGCGATACTCTCACCAGCTCTGTCACATTCCAGACCCCGGAAGTCACAAAACAGTCCTGGAAACTGAGGTGCCCTGGAAAGGAAAGAGGGCCCATAAGTGAAGGCCAGGCTGAAGGCTGCCTGCTGCTTCCCTAAGCTCTCCCCTGCTCTGACCCAAAGAGGGGTACAGGGCAGGGGGCTGGGGAGAAGGCGGGGTAGGGTGGGGGAAGGGGGGCACTGACCGTTGGGCAGTGGTTTGATGTCCGCATCTCCTTGCTGGTTTGAACTATCTGATTGTCCGGATTCTGCGGGAGACAAAAAGAGGACAGTGGTCAGGATCGAAGCATGGCACTAACACAGGCCAAGCAACTGCCCCTCAGCCCTGTGCAGAAACGTGGGTGCCCCGGCCTGCAGGACAACCCTCGCAGGCCCATGCAGGTTTCAGCCTCTGCCCTGTGGGCTGCAGGGTGTTTGTCAGTATCCCTGGTCTCCACCCACAAGATGTCAGTAGCACCCCAGCTGTGACATTGCCCAGATTTAGGATCAGTCACCCGAGGGTGAGCAGCACTGGCCGTGAGTCAGGAACAAGGAGGGTACCCAGAAGAAGGCCCAGTAACTGCACTGTCCACAGCTGGGCAGATTCTCCCCACTGAGCTTAAGCACTCATGGGGCATCCCCGTCCCTAACTCCCTCACTTAAAGCCATGCCATGGGCCTGCACCGCCCCCACTTCACCTATCTGCCAGCAGGCAGTGCCCAGCAACCCGGAGGGGGGTGTGCCCTGCCGCCGCCCATCCTGTGCCAGCCTGTCTGGGCTGTCTCATGCCCTAGTGCCACAGCTGCTCAGAAGGAGCCCCAGACAAGGGCCCATTGTGCAGTGGGAGTTCACGAAGGCTGGGGGCAGGGTGGAGTGTGTGTGTGAATATTTTGCTGAGCTTGGGAAAGCCCCCCACCCCCACCCCAGGTCCTCAGAGCTCTGTGTGCCAGGGGTACGATGAGGACCTCCAGAATGCCTGCCCGGGCATGATAGCTGGTGGGGGTGCCAGGGCAGGCTGTGCAGCATGGGAGGCGGGCATTTGGTACCAAATTGGCCGCTTGCAGGGTGGGGAGGTGGCATCTGAGCACCACGCCTTGGTGTGGGCCAGGGCTTGGCCCAGCCACTCGTAAGGACCTGGGCAGCCCCGCCTCTGGCATCTCCCTATGGCCCCCCCAACCCAGGGAAAGATGGGTGTGGGGCAGGTGAGCACGACAGCAGCCAGCCGGCACCCGATACTCTCAGAGCAAAGGCCCTGCCACGTCTGGCGTTTGCAGTCCCGGCCAACACCTGGCCACCTGCCTCCTTGTGCCAGGTGGAAAAGGGTGCCAGTTTGGGGCCCATCTCCCCATCATTTACCTGGTTCAAACTGTTACACTCCAGAAAAAAAAAAAATACATCTTGTAACAATCATAAAACAGAGGCTAATAACAAAAGTGCTCCCAGGCCTGTGATTTAGGGTGCATCCTCCCATACCTCCTTCTCACTGGGGACTGGCCATCTCCTTGCTGGTGGCATTTCCTGCTGTGGAGGGAGGCCCTCCTCCCCCCCCTCCTCCTTGCAGGCTCCTGGCAGGGCCACATGGGCAAGGTGAGGACCTCTCCGGCCCTACATCACACAGGTGTGGATGTCCCCATCATGTTTCACACCTGGCCCTTTCCTGGCTCTCTGGGTCTGAGGCAAGCCCCAGCCCACCCAGTGGCAGGCAGCCCACCAAGCCTCCCTGAACCCTGGTGAGGGCACACAGCCCAAGGTCTCCACCACAGGCCTCGGCCACCTAGGACCAGATCGACTCCCACTGAGCCCTTGGAGCGTGGTCTGTGGGGTGGGCATGGGAGCTCCCTGCCCCTGCAGAAGGCTGAGTGCAGAGGGAGAGCTGTGTGCATGCACCTGTCTGTGGGTGCGCATGCAAACACCAGCCAAAGGACAGAATGATAAGAGAGAACTCGACAAAGAGATGGAGGTGGCCCAGTGACAGAGCCTGAGACGAAGGGGCTCCAGGAAAATGCAACAGGCAGGAAACCCTTCTACACCAGGCCACGGCCCGGAAGGGTGCTGCTGTTATTGCCATCAACTCTGAGGAACGCAGTGCCCAGGAGCGGCGCAGGCCAGGCCCGCCACACGCCTCCAGGCGCTGCTCTGGGCGCTGCTGGCAGCCATTTTAGCCCTTGGCAGCCATCTTACAGCTGGCGGCCCCGCCAGCGTCCCCACAGCGCGCTCGGCTCGCTTCAGGACAAAAGGCAGAGACGCTGGGAAGCTGGGCCCAGGCGGGGGCAGAGGGGCCAGCCCTGTGGTCTGGACAGCTGCAGCCAGGGCCCACTGATCTGCCCGAGCCACGGCCCTCACCCTTCTGCCCATGCAGTGGACGAGACAGGGATGGCAAGGACGAGGGCCTGGGGACACCACAGCTCTGCTTACAGGCAGCTCCAGCGCTCATGAGGCATGGCCAGGCCCTGGGGTTCTACCAGTTCAGCAAGCACAGATCCTTGCCTGACAGGGCCCTGGTACTTCGGGACAGTATGGGCTCTAAACACCCTGTTGCTCAGGGACGTGTCCTGGATGACAGAGGAAGGGACTTGCAGGATCTGAGTAGGGCAAGGGGACGCCCTGATCACCTCGAGCGGGGCTGCCGGGCTGGCTTCCTCCACAGTGGACGCTCTGGACAGACTGCAGGACCCAGGGTGTCACAGTGCAGAGCGACATGGTCTGGGCTCCCTGGGTGACAGGTGATGGCACAACTCTGGGACTCCGGACAGAGGAGGCAGGCCGCTTTGTGACACCCTCCCCAGGCCCTTCCCCATGGCGGCTGGCTTTTATCTGGCAGAATGGGGCTTATCAGAGCCACCAGCTGAACAAACACACAAATCCACGGTTAGTGAGAAAAAACACTCTGCCTGAACTCTTTATCTCCTGTTCGCAGGCCCCGCACACTGCCCACTGCCAACAACCAGGCGGGGACCTGCGGCGGCCAGCAGTGGGGGCTCCGTGCTGTGCAGAGGCAGAGGCAGAGGCCCGGCTCGCCCGGCTAGGTGGCCTCACCTCTCCACGCTCCAGGTCTCTGCCGCCCCCTTCCCTCCTCGCCCCCAGCCCAGGCGGCTGTCCCCTGGCAGTCCCTGCTGGGCGGGCGTGCATGAGTAAGCCCCTGCCCACATGGAATCCCCCCTCCATGTCTGCTTTCTCACTGGGACAATGGGCCAGCTGGTGGCCTGTGGGCCAGCAGAGGGGCAGGGACGGTGCTGGCTGGCACAAAGCAGGCAGGTGCTGGCTCCGCATCTCTTGTCCTCTCCCGCCCAGTCTGAACCTAGGACTGTCTCCGCTTCTCCTAGCAGGCTCCCCATCACACCTTCTCACCAGCCTGGCCTCAGAGCAGTGAGAGCCCAAGCAGTCACCCCTAGTTCGAGGACACCAACCCCAGCCCCTCCCTGCACCTGCTTTCTTCAGAGACCAGGGCTCCAGCCACTTCCTGCAGAGAGAAGAGATGGGACAGAGGGCTCCCCACCACTTGCCTGGACCCAACAATTTAATGGTCCCCTCACCCAAGTGCTGAGGACCAGAGCTCCTTTCGCACACTAAGCTGCTCCCACTCACCCCACCAGACACAGCCACCCAAGGACTGAGCCCAGCCACCATGTCTGACTGGTGCCCTGGGAAGCAGGTATCTGGGTCCCCATCCTGGGCCAGGTTTGGGGAAGGAGAACGCCCTGGAGGCCACGGCTCATCCTGATGTTGTTGGGGCAGGCTGGCACGCCTCACGAGCATGCAGCTCTACTGACTGTTCCCCTGGAAGCTGCTGCTCCTGCCGTCCACCAGTCTGAGGTGAGGCTGCTTTATCTGTGGTTCTAGCTACACTGCAGGCTTCCGGAGGGAGGGTTAAGAAGGGGCAGGTGATCAATCTGGACTCCCGCAGAACAGTCCGCTGAGGTGGTACCTGGCTCCGGTTTCCCAGACCACTCCCGGTCCCCTTGAATGCTACAGCCACTCCTCTGCACTATGTTTCATGCACCAAGGCGTCTATCCAGCAGTGCCCACACTGCCAGGCGCAGCTGACGATGGGCAGGGTGGACTGCTCCCTTCCTCGGGCCCTTCATGCCCCCCGAACAGCCATGATGCTCGCCCAAGGCTGCCCTTCACACTCCCACCCCACACCATGGGCGCTACTTTCTCAGCACAGAATACACACCCCCCCACTGTGTACTTCCTTTATCTGGCTCTTGGCCTTTCCCCCCTCTGGATTCCCGGCTCTGGCCTCCCCTCCTGTCCTTCCTTTTCCTTCTCTTTACCTCCCTCCCATGTCCTCCTCAGGGCATCTGCCTGTTTGCATGAGTGTGTGCATGTGCGTGTTTTCAGGGGAGGGTCCAGCCGCCAGGAGGAGCCGGGCACTGCTCATGCGCCCCAGCTGATCGCGTGTTTTTCATACATACGTCTCCCAGCCGCAGACGGGGCTGTATTTATGGCTCCCACTAGGTGAGGGAGGAATTCCTGCTCACTGCAGCCAGCACTCTCCTCGGCTCCCACGCACAGCTCTCTGTGGAGGGCTGCGTGGAGCTTGCTGGCCAGCAGCCCCAGGGACTTCACCCAGTGACTGCTTCAGGGGCCAAGAAGGGTACATAGATATGGCTTGGCTGCACCTGCAGATTGCAGCAACCACGGGGGCACCCTCAGTGTCCCCATACCCGTGGAGACACCACCAGCCCCTTCTCGCTGTCAGAAAAGGATGGAGAAAGGCAGCGATCCAGAGCCACTGGAGGAGCCTGAGCCCTTCGCTCTAGCAGACTGCTGGCCTCCAAGGGTGGGAAAGACAGCCCTTGGGGCTCCAGGAGCAGTGCAGGTGTGGGGCGTGGTGCTGCAGCCCATTCCTGCCCACCTCCCCCTTGATCTAGCATGTCCAGGGCATGGGAAACCCAATCTTGAGGGGAGCCAGAGGCCCAGCCCGCAGCCATGAGAGCTGGAGAATGTCACTATTGTGCCTCCTGAAACCCAAGTCCAAGAATCTGAGACACCCTGAGGAGGGGGACTCAGGTGGATGAGGGGCTGGGGACAGGTCACCGAGGGGTTCTCCCCGTCTCAGCAGACAGGACACTTGGGGGACCAAGGAAGTCCTTGAGAATGCAGGGCAGCCAGAGGGCACAGCAAGGCAGGGCTGGGCCATGGCGGCTTCTAGGATCCTCCTCCCCTCGCTGCATCGTCAGTGGCCCCATGGGCCAGCCTGCCTGCACAGGTGTCCTACAGTTGTTTGGAAGTGGTAGCTTCCCCTACTCTGTTATCCTTAGATTCAGCCTGGAAACAGCAGCCTGGCCAGGAAGCTCAACCCTGAAGCTGCGGGCGGGGTGGGCATAAGTGGACATGTCACCCCTCTATCACCCCATTCTCTCCTTTCTTCATGCCACCTCTGCTCAGCCTTTGGAGTCACCTGCTTGGAGTGGGTGGGGAAAGTATGTAGCAGAGGGGACGAGTGACAGGAAGGGGAAGAAACTGAGTCACACCCACAGGGTCCCATGTGGTTTATCTAGCTCCTACCACCATGGGACCCCAGGCATGTGAGAGGCAGGCCCAGAATCTGGATGAGCCATTCCACCCTCTGTACCTGCTGCAGAGAGAACCCCTTCTGGCCTGGCCCCCAGGTGCTATGAGGGGCACTCTGAGGAGGACCAGGCCTGGCTCCTGCAGGACCCAGTGTGGCAGGAAGGCAGCAGAGAACAGCCAGGCTTCATCTGAAAGCCACAGCCTGCAGCCATATGACAGTGGGGAAGGCTTGTCCCCCACAGGCCCCCACCACAGTGTGGAGGTGGACCCTTCACAGGCATACCTCCAAGTCCTCCTCTGAGGAAAGAAGTGCACCTAACTCATGGTGTTCGTCTGAGAAAATCAGGGTCGGAGCTCCCCTTGCCCACACCCCAGCAAGCATACCAACTTCCAGGAAGTTCTCTGGGGTGAGCTGTTTCTGGCTCCTGCCACTTGCTGGGAGGCCCAGGGAAAGCTTAGAGACTAAGCCCAGGGCAGCAAGAGGAGCCCCAGTGCTGGTGCTCTGATGCTCCTCCCCCAGGGAGGGCAGTAGTGGCCAGGAGCAAGGAGGGACGCAGCCCTGCCACAGGGCAGGGAACCTAGTGTGGGCGAGGGAAAGAGCCCAGGCCACCTGCCTGTCAGCTGCACCTAACTGCATGCCAGACCACAGCAGCACCAGCAGAGGCAGGACAGCCCGCAGGTGGGCCCTGTGCTGACCCAGCGCCTAAGACACCAGGCTCCATGATTGTCACACATGGGGCTTGCTCAGCGGCAATGCTGTCCTGGAATTTTCAGAGGTGCTGGGGCAAGAAATTCCTATCAGAGCAGAGTCCCCAACAGAGAAAGATGAAAGAGGATGCAGTTACTACTAGCAGAGCAGAGCCCAAAGGAGCTGCAGAGAAGGAGGAGCCC
This sequence comes from Hystrix cristata, assembly GCA_004026905.1. Classification (NCBI taxonomy): domain Eukaryota; kingdom Metazoa; phylum Chordata; class Mammalia; order Rodentia; family Hystricidae; genus Hystrix; species Hystrix cristata. The sequence continues at coordinate 38,109 of PVJO010003944.1, read as the reverse complement.
TGGGCCATGCCTGCCAGGCCCTTGCTAACCAGGAGGCCCCCGGTCTGGACCCCGTATCCACTGCAGGCCACAGTGAGACACCCTACCACATCAGAGACCCCGGCAGGTAGGCTGGCCTCCCCTGGCACAGAAAGAGTGAGGGGCACAATTAGGTGGAGGGGAGGGAAAGGAAGAAGCTGGGCAGATGGTAACAGGGCTCCAGGTGTCCAAATGACACCCGTGCTCCAGAGCCTGCTGTCCAGGGACCCTGGCCTCATGCATAAGGTAGAGGTCACCCAGCTGTAGGGCTCCTGGGTGAGTAGCGAGAAGGGTGAGCAGCAGGGTGCTTGCTCAGGCCTGGCTCACGCCAGGCTTCCCTCCCTGCACCTGCACCTGCTGAAACCCTACTCCTCCTCCCAGCTCTGCCTGGAGGCCACCTGGGGCTGGCGGGAGCTCATGCTCTTTGTGACATGGTCAGTAGGTCCGAGATGGTATGGTAGTTTTCAGCCCCAGAGACCCTGGGTGAGGAGCAGAGGGCTCCCTCTGCAGACAGAAGACAGAGTCAGGGCAGACACCTTAGGTCGGCAGGTGCCCTCCAACATCAGAGCAGCAGCTGCCATTGCACACGGCCTCGGGCAGGTCACCATGCTGGGAAAGAGGCCTTCTGATGAGCAAGACAAGAGGGAAGGGGGAAGACAGCACCTGTCCCCCACTAGACTCTGTGAGCCCATCCACCCCTACCCAGCCTGGGGACACCAAGCGCTGAGGACGCCGGGAACACAGGCGCTGGCCATCAGGCAGCTGGCATCTCTCCTGGCAGGATTGGCTGTGCTACCACTCAGCCAGCAGCTGGAGCCAGCCCTTCCCAGAGGGCCTGGGGTCAGGGGTCATACGACGGTGGGCTTCAGGCAGGTGCCCCTGCCTTCGAGGCCTCTGTGCCTTCTCCAACCTGATGGGGAAAAACTGGCAGTGTCAGGAACAGCCAGGGGTCCCTTAGAGGGAGTGGCCCATCTCACAGGGGGCCCGCAGAGCTGCTCCCCACCGCATCTCTATTTCCAGCACTGCCCTTTCTGGCCCTTCAAGCTGCCCAGGCTACACCAGGCTGGCCAGACACCTGCCCCCACCCCCAGTTGCTGTTAGGGCTATTAATAGTGTCCCCACCTTCTTAGGGCTGGGTATCACCCCCCCCCGCCAGCCCCCAAATACATTTGCCCTTGGTCTAATTATTTGTGAAAGGACAGGTCTGCTGGGCCCTGATGCCAGTCCAGGATCAGACAGGGAGGCAGAGGCTGTGCAGGCACTTGCCAAGGACAAGCAGGAGCTGGGTGTTTGGGGGAAGCAGTAAACCCCAGAGCATCAGAGTGAAGAAAAGAAGACAAGAAAAACTGAAAGAGGGAGTGGCAGGTAGAATGAAGAGTTGGTCAAAGCAAAGCAGCTCAGAGAGAGGAGTGGGTACAAAGAATCGGAGAGGCCCAGGGTTGCTAGGGGTGAAGGAGGTGAGCAGAGAGAAAGGAGGTGAAGGAGGGGATTGCATAAAGAACCGGTGAGAACTTCCCAAAAGACATGCAGGAGCCAGGTCTGGTCGTGCATGCCTGTAACTCTAGCACTCAGGAGGCTGAGGCAGCAGGATTGCCGTGAGTTCAAGGCCAGCCTGGGCTACACAGTGAGTTCAAGGCCAGCCTAAACTCATAGCAAGACCCTGTCTCAAAAAAACAAAAACAAAAACAAAAAGACATGCAGGAGCAGCTTCATGGGCACCAGCTGCCAGCATGTGTCTGGTGGATACTGGGGCAGGGGGAGGAGCTGGGGAGAGCCCGGGACAACAAGGCCCCCCCAAAGGAAGGGAGAGGAGGAAGGAATGACTGGCTGAGAGAAGGAAGGAGAGAAGGAAGATGTGAGTCCCCACAGAGGGAAATGTCCACTTAGCCCCAGGCAGGAAGGTTCTCGAGCTCTGAACCCGATCACCTGAGCAATGAGGGGTGGGGGCCCTGCCTCTCTCCTCCCAGCCTAGAGCAGAGTCCTGCTGTCCCTTGCTTCCCGCTGCCCCTTCCTGTGGAGAATGGGTCCAGGGAACCTGGCAGGGGGCAGGGAAAGCCAGCAGAGTCCATCCATCCGTTCACCCAACACAGAGGCTGGGCCAATGCCTCAGGCCTCTGTCCCAGCTGTTCTGCTTCCTCAGCCTCTATTTCAGCACCTGGTAGAAAGACCAGTGACCCTACAGCAGTCTCCTTCACCTAGGGACTGGCCTGGGCCAGGGGACTGATGCACTCACAGAGAGCCACAAACACAGAAGCACCCTGCTGTCGGACGTTTACATCAGGTTCCTGCCTGGAACCCTGCCGGCCAGGGCAGCCACTGGCTGGGCCCAGGCTGGGCAAGTGGAGCCCAGGGACAGGGCCAGCAGGCCACTCAGGTAGAAGCCCCATGAGACCGTCGGCCCTTTGAAGATAAGGCTCACTGCTGTACCCCATCTCTTGAATCAAAGCTGAAGTGGATGAGACTGTAAGAGACCTGCTAGCTCTTTCTTCCAAGCATGGTTACACTGAACACCCAGGAGACAGAAGCACCCGCGAACTAAAGAGAGGGCATCTCCTGCAGGCCCAGCCCGACACACATGCCCATGAACTGCTGCAGAGGCCCTGGACAGCACTGGCTGTATGGGCCTTATGTCCCAGGACCAACCTGAGCAGAGGCAGAACCTCCAGCTCTCTGCGAGGGGACCACAGCCCAGGCCTATCCCTCCTCTCAGCGGAAGCCCAGGGAGCTGCTGTGCTGAACTGTGCAGACAGGCCTGAGGGCTCTGCCAGTGGACACCACATCTCTTCCTCAGAGCTCAGAGGATGGCTTGGGGGTGGGGGCTGAGGCAGTACAGAGTGCTGGGCCTGGAACTGGAAGCCTGGAGTCCAAATTCCAGACTTGCTGCTATTAGAACCCCAGTCTGGTCCTGCAGCTTTCTGATGCAACAAAACCAAGACCTTGCTCAGATTGAAGGGGGAGACCCAAGGGACCTTGATAGAGATTTTTACCAAGAATAAAGCGGGATGGTTTGATACACCCTAAAGTATCAAGCATACGTGAGGACAGTTGGGGCTGCCGAAGGGAAAAAATGACACTGATCCTCCAGACTGGCAGATGTCAAACTCTCCCATTCCTGATGCCCTGAAGGATCCAAGGGTGCGTCCCAGGGCGGCTGGGTGACAGGCCCCAGGGAATGCGGTGGTGCTCCCAGACACCGTAGCTAGGTGGCGCAGCGAGTTAACACTAGCTGCCCTCTGCGGCGAGCCTGTGGGCGGCCGACCCAGAGCTCCGGGCACAGCCAGGTTCCTCCTGCACACTCTCGAGGCCGCAACAGGAAGGAGGACGATGCAGCCAGGCCCAGGCCACTGGACCCGGGTTGTGCACCAGGGGAAGAGCCGCCTGAGGCAGTGGCCAGCGTGGCTGCGGCCCCCAAGCACACCCATGGTGTGGCGTGAGGCTGAGCTGCTCTCGTGCGCTGATTAGGAACAGCTTTCGGAGAGGAGCGGGGCCAGTGGAAGGGGCTGTGCCATGGGCCACAGGGAAAAGCAGGAGGTAGGGCCTGCCAGGTGCGGGGCTGAGACGCCTGCCATCTCCCCAGAGTGGGGCTGCCCTGGATCTGGGGGAATCTTCCTGGGCTGAGAGATCCCAGGGGCATTCCTGACACCTTTTGGCAGTGTAGATCTGCCTCTGTGCTTGGTAAACTCTTGAAAAGGAAGAAATCTCCACCACCCAGCCTTAGAGGGGGGTATTGAGAAAATGGAGACTGAAAGAGATCAGGAACCAGAGACGACAGGGAGAGAAACAGAGAAAAGTCAGGAAGGAGAAGAAAAGAAAAAAAAAAAAAAAAACCAGCAGTGCTCTGCTGTGGCAGCAGCAGCGGCAGGCACACACCCTCAGGCAGGCAGGCAGGCAGGCAGGCAGGGCAAGCGTGGAGAAAGGCCCCTTTGTTCTGCTGGGAGGTTAGCCGAGGTGAGGCCCGCCCCCCACTTCCCTGACCCTGGGCAGAGCAGATCACTTCACAGGGCCTGGGGCTGGCGGGGCTGCTGCCTCGTCCCCCAATCCTCAGCCCCAGGGCAAATGGGGCAAGCTGCTCCCTAGCCTTGCCGTGCCCAAGCCCGGAAGGTCACACGTGTGCGCAGGGGCTGGCCCCCTCTAGTGAGTCTCTGGGCATCGCACTGCCTGCTATTAGCAGCCTGCCAGGCAGACAGTTTGGGGGTGATGTCTGCACACAGCAGGCACCCCACAGGAGCAAGTCCCATGAGCTGTGTGTGCTAGGATGGTGCCCAGGAGGCAAACTGGCTTACCATGCCCCTGTGGCCACAGCACAGCCCTGGGCTCAGTCCAGACACAGGCCTTCTCCAGTGGCCTCAAGCTCCCATGGAGTGAGGCTGGGCTCTGTGCTGGGGCTGCCCTTCCCACGCTGGGTTAGCTGACTCCAGGCAAGGGGAGCTGAGGTTGGGCATCCCAGAGCCAGCCAAAACACAGGCTGGAGCAGGGTGGGAAACCCCTGCTCCATAGCTCACTCCTCCCAATGCCCGCTCCCTGCTCAGGTGTAGAAGCAGCAGGCCCTACACACTCTGCACCTCCACTGGCCCTCCTCCCCATCTGCTCTTTTTTTCGGGGCGGGGGCAGTGCTAGGGATCGAACTCAGGGCCTTGTGCTTGATAGGCAAGCACTCTACCACTGAGCTAAATACCCAACGCCCCCATCCACACTTGTGAGGTTCTCTATAGCCCCTTCTCAGTTCTGATCAATGCTTGAGCAAGAAGTATGTCCCTGCCAGGTGTGGTGGTGCCTGCCTATAATGCCAGCACTGTGGGAGGCAGAGACAGGAGGCTGCGCGACTCTGCTAAAGACAGGAGGATCACAAGTTCAAATCCAGCCTAGGCAACATAGCAGGACCCTGTCTCAAAAAGATAAAATAAAATAGAGCTGGAGATGTAGCTCAATATAAATGCCCTAGTCTCAGTCCCCAGTACAAAGAAAAAGAAAAGAAAAGAAAAGATAGAAAGAAAGAAAAGTATGTCGCCTTTCCAGGCAGAAGCACCCTTCAGCTTCCACCCCAAGCATGGTAGTGGAAAATCTGGAAGGAAGGATTGGCCTAGGGCCCTTCTGTCCTTACAGTTCCCTGGCCTCAAGCTTGGTGGTAGTGGTGGAGGCCTCAGGCTCTCACTAGGAGCAGCTAAAGGCAAAGGGTGACAAGGGAGGAAAAGGGGGTGTCTTCAACCTCCCCAGGCCTCTAGCCTGAGGAAGTGGGGCAGGAAGGAGGGAGGGAGCTAGGATTAAGGCAGTGGCGGCAGCAGCAGCTGGAGGCGCAGGCAGCCCGAACGGGGCTGCAGCACCAACTACAAGAAGCTGCAGCTCAGATACACAATGTCCTGCCAAACCCCAGCCTTTAATTCAATTAAGTGAGGGACAGACTTCCCAGATTCTTCTGTGTGCACACCCGCATGCGTGCGAAAACCCTGATCTTTGTGAATCAGGGGAGCTATGAGCTTGCTTGCGCACGTGTGGACGCGTGACTCCTGGAGCTTCTGGGAGGGGCAAACTCTGGGCCAGGGTTCCCGGTCCCGCACCTGGACACTCTCTGCTGGCTGTCTGCGGGCAAGGCCTGGACTGTCTGTGCCCCACAGGGTGTCCAGCAGCATCCCTGGTCTCCACCACTCCAGTGCCAGTAGCATCTTGCACCCCCGCAACCAAAAATGCCACCACCATAACCTAAGGTCCCCTGGTACAGAGCCAGCCCCAGGGAGACCCACTGCTCTGCAGCACCAGATGAAAACTGAGGCTCACATACTTCCTGCCTGGGATCCCCTCTCTCCTTTCCCCCTGGTTTCTGAGGTGTTCCTGGGCCTGGCTCTCCTGTGCTACCTGACCCCAAGGCTGGCAGTGTCCTGTGAGGTCCTGCACCCCTCTCCCAGCAGGCTCCAGACTGAGTGTCTAAAATGGAGACCCCAGGTCTTGCTGTCCAGAGTCCAGGTTGAAGCAGGTGCTCTACATGGCCGCGGTCAGGGAACTCAGGAGAGGTGAGGACTTGCCTGCGGACAGACAGACTTTGGAAAGACTTTGCACCTTGCTCCTGGAGGCCAATAGTCCTCTCCCACAACCCACACAAGCCCTCACCATCTGATCACCGGCCCTGCTGGCAGACCCCAGAAGCTGGAGCGGAGAGCTCCTCAGCTCAGCCCCAACTCAGGCCAAGCCCTCCGCTTCTGAGGTCACCTGAAGCTGTGCTGTCTGGGGTGGGGCGGGGCGGGGCAGCCCCTTGCCTCTAGGCCCTGGGGAGTTTGCCTCTCTCTCCCCAGCCCTCTAGGAGCCCGGAGCAGCCCCCTTCCGGGAGCAGCGCCAAGAAGATGGGAGAAGGATGTTTATAAGCTGCTAAAAGGGAGGAAGAAAAAGCAGGAGGTGGGGCAGGGAGGCCCTGGACTCCAGGTAGTGAGGACTGAGGCCTCTTTGGGGAAGGCAGGAACCCCACATCTGGCAGCAGGAGGAGGAAGCAGCCCGGCCCAGCCCGTCCCAAGTGGGCCTAACTGTGCCATGCAGGAGTCCTGGCGGTCTCGACACTCCATCCACGACAGATCACTCCTGGACTGTTGTTGTTGTTATGGTTTAGCTTGTCCCTCCTCCTCTCCCCAGGGGGACAGCACCAAGGAAGGGCAGGGGAGCCAAAGCTAGGGGTGGCAGTGGTGTCAGGAGCCGGCTCGATGGGAGCGAAAGCTGAACTCTCCCGCTCGTAGGGCTCCGCACACAGCTAATGGGAGGCTGGCAGCAGCAAATTGTTGTTTACTTTTAATTAAGTAAACAATGTCGGCTTTCCGCCTCCTCTCCTGCCATCCCAGCCAGTAATTTGGGGGATGACAATGGGGTTGTTTCCTTCCTCCTGCCTTCTCCCCTCCCTGGAGCATTCCTGCTCGCTCCCCACTCGCACAACTTGGAACTTGCCAGGCTGGGATCAGGAAGGTCCCAGACGACCAGCTACCTGGAGCCCCGAGGGCAGTGGGGTCCACCTTGAGGGGGCGTGGTCCCCGCTCGCTGTCCCAGGTGACCAGAGTGGCCCTACCCGGACGCTCTGTAAGCGCACCAGCCGCGTCGGTTCTCTCTCTGCTCCCCTCCCCCCAGAGCCCTGCGCTCTAACCAGCGTCTCTAAATCCACCCCCAACATCAGCCGTGCTCCTGAGTCTCCGGGGAACGGGGTGGCTAGGAAGAGTCTCCAGCGAGCCCCAGGTTAGATTTTCTCAGGCCTCCCTCCCGGGGAAACTTCTGGTCCCTGTGGCCAGGGCTGGAGCCCCCTGAGCCGTGGGCTGCTAGCAGTATTACCCTGTGTGAAGCTGGTTTCGGGCCTTGGTTTCCGATGCTGCTATCCTGAAATTCCTCGAAATTCTTCACTAGTGAACAAGGGGCCCTTCCTTTTCGTTTTGCACTGGGCCCCACAAATTCTGCAGCTGGATCTGCTCGGAGGCCGGAGTCAGTGGGCAACAGAGAAAAGAGAAATCTAAGTCAGCCTCTCCAAGTCCTCCGGCCTGGGGCGTGGGCACTACGCTCCCCAAATGGAAAGACTGGTAGCAGGGGCCCTGAGCCCCCCAGGAGTCTTGCACTGCAAATGAAGCATCCTGGAAGGTGGGACTTGGGTGCAGTCAGACTGACTGATACACGGACTCCACAGAAGCCAGGCGCTCCTAGTATTCTTTTGCCACAAGACTCAGTACCTCCCCAGCCCACCTCCCCGAATCCTCTGCACACAGGGGAAACGTACGTGCTACGTGCAGCTGCACGCGGGAAGGACAGCGGGGAATCCCTCAGCCCGCCTCCCTCACTGCCTCCCGGGATGGAGGGTGGGGCCCAGAGCGCGGAGCCCAGAGCAGCCCGGGTTCGCTCCAGTCCCTGCCTCCCCTAGGTGTGCTAGGGGGAGGTGAAGTATTCAAGCCCCGCTCCTCCCCCGGCCCCCAGCTGCCTCCCCACCTCCTTCGGAAGGGCGGGGGCTGCGGCCGCCAAGTCGGCTGGGGCTGGATGCAATTTCAGCCGCAGAGCAGGGCTTCCTGGCTGGAAGCAATTTTCTCATTAGGACCCCAGGCCCGCTCGTCCGTTGGTTCTCAGCCCTCACTCCCTCCTGCGAAACCGCACCCCACAGGCCTCCCAGCAGACCACTCACACGCACAGGGAACCGCACGTGTACTGAGTCAAAGGGGTGGTTGTGGGGTCACTCCCAGGGGGCTGGGCGCAAGGAGAGAGGTGCTGGCATGAAGCTCTGGCAGGGGGCCTGTGGGGAGATCAAGGCTCCTCGCCAGGCTCCTGCACCTGGACGGACCCCAGGACCCAGCGCAGCGGCAGGCTGGCCTCGAATGACACTCCTGAGAGACCCTCAAGTCTTAGGCCTGTCACCAGCCCGGCCCCTTCCTGCTCAGCTGGGCCGGGGTGAGCAGATGGGCTCTCGAGAGGCAGACCCCCTCCCCCAGCCCCAAGGCTGCTCCAAGTGGAGGGTGGTCCTGGCCAAGAAGGGGGAGCCGAGGCCCCGGGAGGGGCGGCTCTGAGCCTACTCCTCGCAGACACATGTGGTTGGACTTAAAAAGCTATTAGGGAGCGAGGCGCTGGCGGGAGTGCGGCCGGCCCTCGCACCAGAGGCAGGGGGAGGGCAGATGCCAAGGCAGTGAGCTCAGTACCTCCCGCCCTCCCGGCAGGGCCCGAGGACTCGGGGGACCCTCACCCAGCGGGAGAGTGGGCCAGGCCCCCGGGGGAGGGTGGGCTAGCTGCTGGTCCTGGGCCCCAGCTCAGATCCTGGAAAGCCAGCAGTCGAGAGATTCCTGGCCTGTGATGGGGCTGACCTGTGGGGGAGGGCCGGGAGGTCGTGCCCAGGGCTTGGATGGAGCCCAGGAGGGCACAGACAGGTCCTCAGCTGCCCTCCAGCCTTCCTGGGTGACAGCTGGCTGGAGGTCTCCTTAAGGGGGGTGTGTGATGAGGCTGCAGAAGGAGATTATTAGGAGAGCAGCAAGGAGCGAGGGAAGGGAAACTGGGCCCCACCCATCACGAGGCCAGAAAGAACCGACGGAAAGTTCCCTGGAGCCGCCAGCTTGTAAAAAGCTCCTTTTCTTTCCAAATTATGAACATTTTTTAACAAGGGGGGGCCCAGAGCAGCAATGGAGGACTTCATTAGGACTCTGTGTGTCTGTGACTGTGTGTGACCGTGACTGGTGACAAAGGGGTGTATCTGGTAACATTCCAAAGTGTTCTATGCTCAAGGCCAGACCATCCCTCCTTGGGGCCCCTGCCCCACCTCTCTATTTTCAGGGCTCCCACCACCACCCCACCAGGGCTGACCCAAAGGAGGGCATGCACACTGCTATTACAGAGTAAGATGGATGGGGGGGTCACCAGGCCAGGGACCAGGAGGCCAGTGCTAAGGACCCAGCTCCTGCCCTTGGGGGTAGGACTCCCTGGGGTGCTGGACTTGGTGCCACCCCCACAGGATTGTTGGGAGACATCCCACCCAAGGCTCCAGAGACCCCTCTCTGCCCCTCAGATCCCCACAGAAGCCATCCCGCCCTCCAGGATCCCAGGGAGCAGCCCAAAGTGGGGTGCCCCAACTACACGCAGATAGGAGTGGGTTTTTTGGAGACATTTAACCTGCCCAGCTGACCCAGAGCGTGATGGTTATTTTCCCCATTTCTACAGGTAAGAAAAGTGAGGCTCCCTAGATGGGCAAGAGCATAAAAGAGCTGAACTTCTCTTGCCTGCCCCCTGACCCCCGGCTCTGCAGGCCCAGGGGCTGAGTTCTCCTGGAGGTCTCCGCTCTGAGCCAGAGCCAGACTGCCCACAGGAGAGGTGGGAACTGTGGGAGGACCTGGGCAGGGCAGGGGACAGGGGACTGCTTGGAGCCACCAGCAGTCGGCCTGGTGCAGGCTGGGTGGGGGAGGAGCTGACCACGGAGCCGGGATCCTCGCTCAGGAAACACGCAAAGAATGCGGCTGGCAGCGGGCCAGTGGGCCAGGACCACAAAGAGGCCTTTGTTTTAGAAGGTGTCCAGGGAGTGGACGGACAGAATGGCGGAGGTAGGGCAGCACCCCTGGTGGGACCGGGGAAGGGCCCCGGCTCCCTGCTCTATCCCCAAGTACTGCCCTCCCATTCAGGTTCACCCTCAGGCCCAGACAGCAAAGGTGCTCCCGGGCCAGGGCCGGGGTGCCCTGCTTCTCAGCTCCCCGCCCCTCCAGCTGGAGGGCCCGTCCCCATCCTCTCTTCTGAGCCCAGGAGTTCCCGGGAGTCTGACGACGTCCTCCTCTGACCCTGCCCACCCTTGTGGCTGAGGCTTCTCTGCAGGGAGGGTGGGGGCAGACTGGGGGCCGCTGGGCCAGGAAGTGAAGGGACTCTGGCCTCCAGGTGCACTGTCTGGGGGCACCAGAGTTGCCTGGTCTCTGCTTCCCTCTGGGGGAGGAGGAGAAGGGCTCTGGAATCGTTTCTCTCCCTCTTCCTGCTCAATGGCCGAAGGATTTCTCTGGCCCCTTCTTGGCATCTGGAAAAGTTTGGGAAACTCAAAATTTTTTGGAGATTTTGTCTATTGCTCCCCAGCCCTGCCAGGGAGCCATAGCCAAGAAGGAGAAGTGGGGGGTCTGCACACTGGAGGACAGAGAGTAAAGTCAGAAAAAAAGCAGAGTGCTTGGGGAAGGAGGGCCGCACCCAAGGGTGCCCTGAAGCCACCCTGGCCCATGGTAGGTTTCCTGGGGCCACCAGAAAGGCACCACAAACCCCATCGAACTGATCCTATACACCAGGCCTGCTCAGGTCCCGCCTAGCACACTGACCTGGCACCTTCCTGGCAGCCCCTGACAGATAGGTACAAGTGTGGCAGGGGCGCAGCCTGGGCCTGGGCCCCATTAAGGGGTGATGGCCAGAGGCGGTGCACTGCAAGGAAAAGGCAGGTCAGCTCCCCAGCTTCCACCCACATTTCCACCCCTGGGAGAGGACAAGGGAACACAGGGCACAGACTCCAGGTGTCCAGTGGGACAGGCAGAAGGATGGATGTCCCCGTCCCCAGCATTGCCCCTCTGCGCTGGCCTCACAGTGGGGCCGAGGCTCACCCTGCAGGACCTCCGAGGTCAGGCCCAGGGGACACACTGGAGGACCAGCAACCTTATACTACCCAGAAAGCAGACCCACAGCCCTGTGAGCCCTAACTCTGGGGTAGCCCTCAGCGACACTGAGTGGGAACTCTGACATAAGGCTCAGACTGAGACTGCCAGTGGGACAGGGAGAGGGAGTGTGGGTGATGGGGTGCAAGGGCAGTCAGCTGCCTCCCAGCATCACCCTATCAACCCAGGCACCAGCTGGATGCCAGCGGGCATCTGGGCTCATATCCTGTGGGCAAAGGAAGGAAACATAGAAAGGAAGAGGTGCACAGAGGATGGGCGGCCCAGAAAGGCGTCCGCAAAGGAAGAGGAGAAAGCCTGCAACAAGGAGGGAGCCGGAAGCTGTGCAGTGGGAGGGGGCGCTGCCACGCCTTCTCTTCCCGCCAGCCGCCACCGCCGCCGCCAGGGCTGCTCTGGGAGCTGCCCCGCCCCCTCCAGGCACCTGCTAAGGCGGCAGCAGCGGGTTGTGTTTCTTTAACCCCTGGGGCCTGTTGACACAGATTAGTATCGCTGGTCAGGGGTCAATAGGGAAGGCTCTTGAGGTCGGGACCTGAACAACTGGAGTTGTAATGAGCCACGTGGGGAAGAGGCCCAGGGAGAGGGGAGGGTGAGGAGGGAGGAGGAGGAGGCCACTCTGAGGAAGGGCCTCTCCTGCTCCAGCTCAGGCTGTGCTGGGGCTCCTGGGTGTGGAAAAGATGTGTCACTGGCTGGCTGGAGCCGGAATCCCAGCTGGGCCAGGACAGGGAGAACTCGGTAGGCATTAAAGAAGGGAAGGGAAGCCTGGTGGCCCTGACCTCCTCTCTCTCCCCTCTTCCTCCAGCCTGGCCCCCTGAGTGGGCGCTGGTGAGCCCCAGACACACCCCTGAGCTTCCCTGGCCTGCAGTGGGGTGGCACTGTGCCCACCTACGCATCCATCCACCTCAGGCCACCTGGCAGAGCCTGAGTCAGTGACTCACTTGGAACCCTCTGGCTCTCAGTGAGGCTGGTGCGGGGGCCAGTGTCCCCAGCACCTGGTAGGACAGCCTCAGCCCTGCCATCAGCAACAGGATCCACAGGATCCACAACAGATCCAGGCATGGGGCAGCAGCTCTGGCAACACCCACCCTCCTCAGTTAGCACCCACAACACCACAGTCACCTTTTCCCAGCACCCCGGAGGCTGCTCTGGGCCTGGGAGTGCAGGCTCAGAGCAGATGGAGGGCTGGAACAGATGGAAGGAGAGGATGGGCCCCTGTGTCTGCAGCGTACTCAGTCACTCCTGAGAGGACAGTGCAGGGGAGGTGAGGAGCCAGGCCCTGCATCCCCAGATCACCTGTGGGGTTCCCTCTGGAGCGCCCAAGGCTGTCTCGTTCACTTGCTTGAATTGCTGCAGGAGCCATGACACTCAGGTGCTGAGGATGTCAGGAGGCAGGCCACAATCCTGTGCTCACTGTGTGTCTGCCGGCACTGCGTGCCTTAAAGTCAGTGCAACACATGTTTGCTGAGCACCTGTGACTTGCAAGATGCCAGGTACACACAGACACAGAACCACAGAAGCAGCTGCCGGGGCCAGCAGATGTATCATGGCCCAAATCCAAGGACCCCCAGAGAAAGAGGGACTAGATCCCAGGGGTGAGAAATGAGGTGGGGTGATATAAAAGACAGAGAAACATGGGCGGGAGCCCAAAGGGGGAAAGGACACAATGCTGGGCATGCAGGGGGCCGCAGATATCAGAATGCACAGTACCAGGGAGTGGAAGGGTGTGACAACAAGAAGGTCAGCAGGACCCCAACCATGAGCAACTGGGCAGCGCCTCTGGGCCAAAAAGACGGACAGAAAGACGAGGGACAGCTGCCAATGTGCAGTCTGTTGTAAATCGCTAAAAGACAGCAGTCCCCTCCCAGATGTCTACTCCAGAGAAAGAAAACATCCAACCAGATAGTGTATACAATTGTTCAGTGCATCACTGACAATTCCCCAAAAGTGCAGACACCCCAAACATCCATCAGCGAAAGGACGGATAAGCAAATGTGGCACAGCTGTACAACAGAGTATTACTCAGCCTTCAAAAGGAGTGGAGTGTTGATAAAGGCTACAACATGGGTGAGCCTTGAAAATATGCTCCATGAAAGGAAACCATCACAAAGACCACATATTGTTTGATTTCAGTTTATACCAAATGCACAAATAGGCAAATCCATAGAGACAGAAAGCAGATTAGTGGTTGCCAGGGACGGGGAGAAATGGTGAAAAGGGACTAACTACTAATAAGCATGGAGTGTTTTTCTGGAATGATGGAATTATTCTAGAACTACAGTAGCGATGGTCGCACCAGGTACTAAAATGCTACCAGGTTGTATGCTAAAATACAGACGCACCCCAACTCCCAACAGTTCTATGTGCCAATAAGCTTGCTGAAAGTTGCAAATGCACTTAACATACCTAATTAGCCCACAGAACATCGGAGCTCAGCCCGGCCCACTTTATTTTTTTTTATTTTTTATTTTTTTTTGTGGTGCCGGGGATCGAACTCAGGGCCTTGTGCTTGCGAGGCAAACACTCTAATCACTGAGCTAAATCCCCAGCCCGGCCCACTTTATGTTAGCCTGTAGCTGGATGAAATCAACTCACTGAGTCTGTTTTCCCACCATCCTAAATTGAACCATCACGAGACTAGGATTGTGGGGAGTGAATTTTGTTATGTGAATTATAGTTCAGTAAGATACAAAACTGGAAGAGAGAAGAGGCTGAATTCAGAAAATGGCAGGGAGCGGGGGTGAAGAGGTAGGGAGTCCTTGGGACTACTGCAGGGCCTGTGAGTAGCATGGCAGTGAGGCCCCTGCGCTTGGAGCCGAAGGAGAGGGGAGCCAGAAGCTGGGGCAGTCACTCCCAGGGGTGGGGTGTCAGCGAGATGTCCTTGGGGCCCAGACGGAGATCAGACCCTGAGGTCAGCTGGGATGTTCAGTGCATTCAGGGAAAGGCTCCAGGGTAGCCACAGGCTAGCAGGCGACTCGAGTGAGGTTCTTCACCAGGCCAGTTTCCAGACACAGCAGCAGGGTCATCGCAGCGCTTAGCCCATTGCAGGCCTAACTGGGACGGGGCTCAGTCACACTAACAAGCGGCACTGCTGATGATAGAGATGAACTGGGAGGTGAAGCAGAGCGCAACCGACCCCAGGAAAACCACCCTTCCTCCACGGGACAGACGGACAGGAGGACCAGGAAGGTGGCGCATGGGAAGAGGGGGCAGGGGCGCCACCATGGGCCAAGAGAGGATGCAGACGCAGAAGGCACCCGACAAGGAGCATGGGATGCAGGCCTGCCTGCACATCTGGGGGGCCAGCTTCCCTCCCCTGCTTCTATATCCCAGGTCTCCACCCTCCTTGTCCAGAGCAGCAACCCTGCCCAAAGCTCTGGGCCCTGGAGCTCAACACATGGCACCACTCAATGGTTTCTGGCACGCAGAAGAACTTATTTCCTGGACGAAGCAGCCAAAATCGTTCTGCACCTTTGTTCACAAGCACGGTGCAGTCGGAGCCGACATTTTCTAATGGGGCCAGAGAAGAGCAACTCAAAATGGATTCAGGGAGAGTGTTGGCTGAGAAGCACTCACAGACAGAGCGTTCTGCAGTCTGCGAAGCTGATGGTGGGAGAATGGATGAGGCTGGGCTTATAAAGCCAAACATACCATGGTTTCCAGTGATGTGCTATAAATCAAAGCCTGGTAGGTACGACACTTGGGGCTCGGAGGCCAGGATGAGGCAGTGAGAAGTCATACTTGGTTATTGTTTTGGGTTTTTTGGGTGTGTGTGTGTGTGTGTGTGTGTGTGTGTGTGTATGTGTGTGTGTATGTGTTTCCTTTGTGGTACTGGATATTGCACCCAGGGCCTTCACACTAAGCTACATCCCCATCCCCAGACCTTTTTTTTCCTACTTTTTATTTTGAGACAGGGTGTTGCTAAGTCTCCAAGTTGCCCAAGTTGAGCTCCAATTTGCAACCTTCCTGCCTCAGCCTCATGAGTGCTGGCGTAACAGACATGGGCCACCATACCCAAGTGAGAAGTCCTACTTTTAAAACAAGAACAGGGAGTGGTCTTTCAGAGGAGCCTGCATTTGTGGTGGAATGAATGGGCTCCTCATTCATAGTGAGAAGCTGACATCGATCCCCAGAATCTAATGTGTTCAATACTGGGCAGGATGAATGGCCTCCTCAATGACCTACCCCCAGGGCCCTCAGAGTCCTAGAGCCTGGATTTCAGGTCAGGGTCCAGACCCGCACGTCTCCCAGGGAGGACAGCCCCACTGTCCCACTCCAGCCCTCGTGAACAGCCTGTTGGACCTTCCTCAGGGGACAGCAGCTTCCCTTCTTGTCCTCTTTCTGGCCCTTAAAGGGAGACAGGACAGGACAGCACAGGGGATCAGGAGGCCCCTTGATGAGGCTCTGTGACTTAGGCCAGGACGTCACAGAGGGAAGACAGCTGTCCTAATGCCCCCAGAAGCCATCCCTCTGCTCTCCTCCCTTCTTCTTCTTCCCCTTCTCCCGGCACCTGACATCTACAGGCACAGAGACATGCATAGGCACAAAAAGACACTCGCGTGCAGGGGGATCTGTGTAGAATCGCTGCCTTGCAGCCTATTTACAGACATTTTACCAAATAAAACATCAACTCCCGATGTTTGTGACAGGGAGCCCCTCCCCTCTTGTCAGGAGTGATCCCTCCTAAAGCAGGTCCTTAGTGATGAGCCGCAAAAGCCCCAGGAAGGGGAAAGGGAAGAAAAAGGAGCGCATGTGAGGCGAGGGAAGGTAAAATTATAAGGTTGGAGCTGTCAAGACAAAAAAGGGGGGAAACGCAAGCGACTCCACGATTAGGGACTCGGTATGAAGTACAGCATTCACAACAGCTGGAAATCTCACTGCTTTGTCTGCGGAAAACACAGGACACAGTGGCCTGAAGGCTGGGAGGGCAGCAGAAGCCCCATGTGTGTCAAGCAAGCAGCACGGAGACCCTAAAACACAGAGCTGCGACTGGGAACCCACATCTCCTGGAGGCCCACAGGCTGCTCCTGGCTGTGCCCTCCTGACTCCCTGTCCCGTCCTGTCTCCCAAAGGACACCATGCAGGGAGTCAAGGTTGGAAACAAAGGCAGGGCAGGGGCAGTGGTGCCTATAGGAATGCCCTGCTGGTTGACAAGGACTGCATGGCAGGGGAGGCCTTATCTGGAACACGGAAGATGGGGTTCACTGGAGCAGGCCTTCATCCTTGCTGGGCTTCATTTCTCAGAGCAGCAACTGGACCAGATGTGTGTTAGAGAGAAGCCAGGTGTGCCTGGCATCCTTGCAGGACGGGGCTAGAGAGGGCCAGCCCTTCCCATTCCCGCACACCTTGCTCCCGACCTCCCATCCAGAGGAGACTACATGCTCAGGCCCTTCACCTCAGCCCCTCAGAGGCAGTCACCCTGGGTGGGGTGGGGGCAGAAAAGCAGCCTCAATCCTGGGTCTAACTCTTGCCCTGGATGAGGTAGAAGCCTACCAGATAAAAGAAAGGAAATGGGTCAGAGTGCCTACAGTGTGTGGTCCCCAGCACTGTGGGGCTGTCAGCCTAGGGCAGCCATCATCCCCCCTGCCCACCTGCCTGGCCAGACTGCTCAGTGCCAGAAAGTGTTCAGGAGGCTCCTCTTGGCCTAACTCATCCTGTGACTGTCCCTGTCCTCTGCCACAATCAGGGATTCTGACCTTGACATCCTAGACAACAGGGCCAGGTACTGTCTGCTGCAGGGCTCTAGCTGTCCTGTACAGGGCAGGACAGTTAACAGCATCCTGTGCCCTGCTCCCTGGGACAGCGACCTACTCCCAGCAGTGACAAACATCCCTCGGACGCAGAATGGCTACCACAAGAACCCCTGAGCCATAGGATGGTCCCACACCCTCCTCCTTTGGCAGTACCATGTCACACACAGCCCTGGGACCCACACTGGGCACAGACTGGGTCCTTCTGTTTGTCCACACACATCACTGCAGTGGTGACTTCGAAGCCCCCTCAGAAGAAAGCCACTGACCACCCTGACAAGCACGACTCCCAAGTGGCATTCTCCGTCAGGATACCAGGCCCTGGGTGTGCAGAGTCATCTAGGCCGCCTGGGGGCAGACAGGCCCTGCTCTCTGCTGGCCGTCCCATGAACCCCCACGGCTTACCAAGGGACCTTGGCCCACCACCCAGGTCAGACCAACCCTCCCTCCAGGTCTTCTCCATTCTGAGGAAGGGTTGTTGTCCCTGCGCTGCAGTCAACACGGGGCTGTTAGCAGCAGCTTCCTGTGGGGCTGGGCTCCCCCACCCCTCATTGCTCACTCAGCCCGGCTCCTGACGGTGGAGACACAGCGCCCTGTAATTACGGCAATTGTAATCTCTTTTACTAACAGGTAGATTAATAGCAAGGCAGGTTCACAAAGAGCCCCAGAAAGGAATTGCTAGCTGCTAAGCAGGCGGGCAGGGCCTGACACTTCCCAGAAAGCACACACACCCACTGATGTGGAAGTTTGGGGCCACAGGGCACTGGGTGGAGAGCCAGGCCCAGGGGACATACCAGCTGTACCCCTACTCCCTTGGGGACAGGGTCGGGTCACTACACTGTCCCTGGGTTTCTGAGTCCTCACAAGAGTAACAGAACTCTGAACTTCAAGACCTGAGAAGTTTCCTCCCACATTCTCAGGGTGTGATTCATGCTGCCATTTAGATACACGCCCCCAACCCACACGGTACACAGATACCCACCGCAGACCCACATGTAGACACTCGCAGGTCAGTGTGTACTGAATGCCCACAGCAGAGAGAACGAAGGAAGCTTCCTAAACACAGGAGTCCTGTCCATGATGGCACCACCACAGCCTTGAGGCCTGGATGTCCCAGCACTGCCGTGCGGTAGAGGAGGAGGGAGAGGGAATCCCACGCATGAAGGCCCTGCACCAACTTCTTACCATGCTCGGGGGTCTTAGTTTAGCTCTTGAGGATGGTTGAGTGCTGCCCACGATGCAGCACTGGCCAGAAAGGGTAGGGACAAGGAACACAGCACTGGCCAGAAAGAGTAGGGACGAGGAGCACAGCACTGGCCAGAAAGGGTAGGGACGAGGAGCACTGGGAGCCCAAGACTTTTCAGCTCCATGGGTCACAGAGCCTGGTTTCAAGGTGAAAGAACATGTGTGTTCACACACCTGTGAGTGCTGCGGCAGGAGCCTGGCCCGATGAGAGCCGCTGACCCATACG
Source organism: Hystrix cristata (assembly GCA_004026905.1). NCBI lineage: Eukaryota > Metazoa > Chordata > Mammalia > Rodentia > Hystricidae > Hystrix > Hystrix cristata. The sequence goes on along the minus strand of PVJO010003944.1, from coordinate 19,762 downwards.
TGGGGCCTGGAGCCAGGCACGAGGAAGGGCAACGTACGCCCCAGCCTGAGCGGTCGGGGGTGGGTATGCTGAGCACAGCAGCGTGGGTAGGGTGCCTGTGAGTGAGATCCAGCCTTCCCCTGGCGTCCTCTGGTTGGTTCCAGAGAAACGGCACAGCATCCTGATACAGACTGTGGGCTAGGCCTCAGGGGTCGGCAGCAGCTGCGCATCCTCAGGTGCTCGGGGTCATGCACCGGGAGCCACGGTGGCTTGCACCTCGACAGTAGCACCATTACGGGTTTGCTGCCATTAAGATGCCAGTGTCAGCACCTGCTCACCACCAGGCAGCGTCGAGAACCATTTCTGTAGTCTCTGGGCCAGAAACTGGCAGGGAACTGCCACGCCGGGGGCCCTAGAGGGGCCGCCCCCTTCTAGAGGTGCCAGAAGGTAGCGGCTGCAGAGGCCTGGGAGGGAGCCCCTCAGACTTCCATAAAAAGATGGCTGGAGGGTGTGCAAGTGTGGGCTGATGTCCACGATTAGCTCTTGCAGTGGGCGATGGCGCGTGTCCATCGGAGGACGTGTGAGCCAATGCAAGGAATAAACACGGGAGCAGGATGGACACCTGAGAGAAGGAAGGCAGGGCTGGCTCACGAGGGCACATCCTGGGCAGACGTGTGCATGACACAGACTCATGACAGCAGCGTCCTTCTGGGACTCTGAGTAACACGAGCAGGGCTCAGCCAAGGAGGTAGTGAGATGGAGCCCTGCATGCTGTCTGCGGGCGTCAAATTCACAGACAGCAATGTAACAACAGACACGAAGAATCCTCCCAACAGCCCATGCCTCCTGCATACCAATTCAACTGCTAGGAGCCAGCTTATAAAGCGTGGTGCACCAGGACATCTGTCCCAGTAGAATTTCTAAAGGAGACATAGCTCAGAGGGGATCAGCAGGAGGGAATCTCATACTGCCATGTAAAAAGCCGTGTTTTTATTTTTTAATAAGCACCTATTACATTTACACCAAAGGAAATGTCTCATTCTCAAAAGGAAAAGAGGACGGAAGTCATCAGAAATGTTGAAAGCCAGGGGCAATGCCACGAACAACGAAAGATGCTAAACCATTAAAAATAGATTTTGAAAAATAGTGACATGGTAAAGTACACAATGGTCCTAAATTTTAAAGCAGCACCCGGAAGTCTATACCATAAACTGCAATTTTTGTTTGTTTGTTTGTTTCGATTCAGGGTCTCTCAATGTAGTTCAGACCAGCCTTTAACTCACTAGGCTGGCCTCAAACTTGCAGTGATCCTCCTACCTCGGCCTCCCAAGTGTTGGGATTACAGGCATGTGCCACCACGCCCAGCAATTTTGACAATTTTTATGTTCCTCTAGTTACTTATTTTGTGGTACTAGAGATAAACTCAGAGGCACACGACTACTGAGCCACATCCCCAACTCTTTTTATTCATTTTGAGACAGGGTCTTGCTAAGCTGCCCAGGCTGGCCTCGAACTTTTGATCCTCCTGCCTCAGTTTCTCCTATAGCTGTGATTATAGGAGCATGCCACCACACCCAGCTCTCATTTTGCATTTATCCCACAAATGGACACTAGTCCCCTGCCCCTTTCCCCTCCTTACTTCCCCATCCCTCTTTGCAATGACAGGGATCGATCCTAGGACCCTGTGCATGCTGGGCAAATGCTCCACCACTGAGCTGCACCTCCAGCCCCATGCAACAGTCTTATAATCAGAAAAATACCTTGCTAAAAAAAAAAAGAGAATAAAACCTTGCAAAAAAATGGACAGATAACAAGAGACTATATGTATCAATGGCCTCTCCAAATAACAACACCATGAGCAAATACAAAACCTCAGCCTGTGAGTCCAACAGAGTTCAGCCTCTTGGACTTTCACACCCAAGTGGACTCTAGCCCAAATGACAAACAGTAGCAAGGCGGGAGACATCCTCACATCACAGCACAGCATGCCACACCATCAAGACTGGTCCGCCGCTGCTCCTCCACTGAACAAGGGGTCCTCTTCAGGGAAAACAAGCCTCTAAAAGTCAAGCACAGGCACCGGGGCCAGGCCAGGGGAAGAGGACGAAGTAGCTGGCTGCAGAGTGGGAAGGTGGAGACAGGAGAGCTGGGAATTCACTTGAAAACCCCTCAAAATGGCTCTAAGGTCTGGATAAGTGAAGGGGCAACAGTAGCAGCAGCGGCAGAACAAATTTTGGGGTTGGCTCAGAGAAGAGAGCATGCACGAGTGCGTGTATGAGGGACAAACAGCCCTCCTGCTTCCCATTCCTTCAATAATTCATCGTTAATCACCCAACCCAGCCACTAGAGCTGGAGCACAGGTACCAGCTGGGGAGGCTGGCAGCACCGACCCAGGAACCCAGGCCAGAGGGATCCCAGGAAAGAAAGAGTGGGGAGAGTGGCCACGAGTCTGTCTGCAGGAGGGGGCTGGAGGCCAGGGCTCCTCAGGAGAGGAGGGAAGCCTTGTGCAGCCCCTGAGCAAAGGCAAGCAGTCCCACTGGGCCCAGGCCACTCCCCACCAACCTGAGCTGTAGGACGCCTGTCAGGCTGATATGGTGGGGGCTCCAGAACGCAGAGACCCCAGCAAAGTAAGAGATCCCATGGGCTGAGTCAAAGGGGATGTGTCTTCCGGAGGCTGTGTGCACGTGGCCAGAAGGTGGTCACCCCCCATGATGATGTGCAGCCAGCTCAGTCACAGAGATAGGGAGACCTGGGAGAGCAGGGGCGGGCAGCCACTGTACGCCCACCCTGTCACAGGAGGCTGGGGCTGGAGGGGCTGTGGAGAGGGCTCTGCTCCCTACCACACTCATGCCTCATCCACAGAAAGGGGAGATACAGACTTCGACAGACTAAGTCCTTTTAATTTCTAAACCCAGACTTCTTGCTCTCATTCCAGCCTCCTCCCAGTGTTCCAGAAGCTTCTACTGCCCCTCACAGGCCAAGACTCGGCCCTTGTGCCACCCCTCGCACAGCACACCACCGCTGTCCTGGCCAGGCCTTCGGCAGCCCCCTCTTTGGTTTTCACACCATTATAGGCCTTTGCGTTACCTCAAGAACGGCTGTTCCCCATCTGAAGGTAATTCAATATTCAACATGGTTTATGGAGATATATAAATTATAGGCTGAGCAAGAGGCAAACAGACACAAAGGCAGATGAAACAGCCCCAGCTCCAGAGTCCCAGCCTCATGTGGGAAACTTGCTCAGTGCTGTGCAAGGTGTCATGGGGGAGCCTGCAGTAGAGTATGTGTCCAGCCTACCAGGGGCCAAGGCCTCACCTGGCAGCCTGCCCACCTCTGTGGCAGACTCTACTGGCAAGATGTGGAAGGGCCAGACTTGCCACCCAGGAATGTGCAGCCTGCCCCAGGACAGGATACACAGGAGGCTGAGGTGGCCTGCTGCCCACCCTGCACAGACGGGAGTGAGCAGGGCCCAGGCTCACAGGGCATCCCTGTGGCCAGAGCGCTTTGCTGGAGAGGAGCACAGCTCTGGAGGCCTTGCCAAGTCAGGCTGGCATCTGAGTAATTATATTAATGAATTTCTAAGTTGCAAAGTCTAATATTAGATGGTGGCTTTGGTACCATCATCCTCAGTCACTGTCCCACGTGGCTAGGACACTCCTGGGCAGCAGCATGGCTTGAACAGACCGTGTGTGCGTGCACAGCAAATGTGTGTGTGTGGTGTTTAATTTAAAAGAAATGCATGTATTTGAAACCGTGCCCAGAGATCTGTTGCTGGGCCCACTTTATAAACCACCATACCATAAATAAGTGAGAGAAATCTGGCCCGTCCTCAGGGCAGGGCCTCTCCCTGGGCCCTGTCTCTCAGGCTGACAATATCCTGAGGATTACTGCTCCGTGGAGCAGGGGCTTTTGTGTTTGGAGCCAGCGCCACTCCCCACACAGATCCCTGGGCACCGCGGGCAGGGCCCTGTGTGCAGACCCTGCGCCCTGCCTCCCCATCCGTGCTCATTAGCTGTCTCCAGCCTGCGTCCGAGCTCAGAAGCCGAGCCTGACACACATGAGGGGCAGCCCACAGCCCAGGTGGTCCCCCCTCAGCGGCCCAGACCACTGCATCGCCCCCACCCTGGCCGTTGGCTGCTGCCCGACTGAACCTTGCAAAAATGATGACCTAGTTGACCACTCTATGCATGTGGCCAGGGACAGAGGACGTCAAGTCAGCTACAGCCAGGTAGCAAACGAAATAGACACAAGGCACAGGTGAAAGAGAAAGTGTACGCTATGTGCCTGTGATTATACTTCACGTCCGCTGGACAAAATAGACTCTGCTAGAAATGACATCACAAGTTCAGAATGAGACTTCCGTCCACCCTGTGCCGCCAGCCTCTTTCCTCTGTGCAGCCTCCTTGGGGGACGTTGTCTAGCTCTGGCTGCAGGCTCTTGGGGAAGCAAGCTGGGTTCTGGTCCTGGGATGGTACCCTTGGGGCCGCTGCTCAGGTCCACATGGGAAGAGCTGGCCTGAAGGGCAGCGGGAAGCAGTCAACGTTTGCCTTTTGGAAGCTCTTTGCTAGGTGATAAGGAATAGCTATTTGATGATTTTTACTTTTTCTTTTTTGACAGGCTCAAGATCCACAGCAGCACCTTACTGCCAGGCAGGGCTTGCTCTTGCTCAGCACTGTCTTACCTCTGAGCTCTCAGAGCCCCACGGTCTCTACAAAAGGTTTCCCAGCCCTAGAACCCGGCACTCAGTCAATCACAGCAGAACACAGGAGTTTAAGAGATGTGTCAAGGAGGCCATCGGCCTGCCTGGCTGGCAGAAGTGGGCGACGCCTTGAGGAGAGCAGCACACACGGTCTGCCAACCTGCCCTGCAAAAAGGTCCTGCACATCTGTGGCCAGGAGACTGTTCATGGGGACTGACCCATGCACTAGGCTCTTCCCACTAGACGCCAACAGCGCCCGACCCCAGCTGTGACAAACAAGTGTCTACAGACACTGGAAAATGTTCCCTGAAGGGCAGAATTACCCCTGGTTGAAAACCGCTATTCCAGGGTAACCAACCATCCTGGTTTTCCAACAACTGAGGGTTTTCCAGGACAGGACTCTCTTTCAGTACTAAACCCAGGAAACTCCTGGGTAAACTGGGACGCGCTGATCACCTTCCCTTGCTCAGAACTAACTTCAGTGCCCTGACCTGCCGACAAAGCAAATTTCCTCCCCTCTCAGGAGGACCAGCTCTTCGCCACCCCACTGGGAACTTCCTCCCATGCACCTAAGACACTGCAGCCTGCTTCACTTTCCCTTGGCCCACAACGCTGTCCTTGTCCTTCTCCTCTCCCAGGCCCCATCTCCCTGCGCCATCACTGCCACGAGGCTCTCCGAGGCCTATGCCAAATTGCTCGCATATTTTTTCTGTTACTAAGGCTGATACTGGCCTAAAACTTCTGGTTGGGGAAGTGGCCACGCCCTGGGGATGACATGACGAAGGCACAGAATTTACGTCTGTCCACGTTCAACTCCACTTCAGCAAGTGGCCCAGAGCTGTGGAGAGGCCACCGGGAGGAAGGCAAGACCGCTCAGCTACCCCCTTTCTCTGATGCGTGGCTGGGGCTGGCATGACCTGTTGTTCACAGGGAAGAGGACAGCACCTTCTGTAGAATGGATGAGAGGAAATGCAATCCAGTGTCCTGTCCTGGGTTGGGTGGGTCATGGGAAGGCAGACCACCTGTCTCATCACTGGCCTCCCGGGACTCCACCCAGAGACCCTCCCCGGTCAGTCCCAGGTTGAACACCCACCCCACCCCTGCCCCAGCATTCTACCCATGTGCCTCCTCCCTTCAAGGGCCTCTCTTCCCTTGGTCCCCCAGGGAGCATTTCTGTTACTAAGGAAACGATGATGTCATGTGGCTGGGTGGGGCTGCAGGTCCCTCCTACCACCCCCTAACTAGGTACCATGCCCACAGACGTCACTGCTCAAAAATTTATAGCCCAGTGCGGGTATTTATAAGGTGGCTCTGGTGTGACCACATATTCTGTGTGGGGCTGGTGGCTATTTATAGCCAGAGGATATACACTTATTACACCCCCTGTCTGTATTCTGGGCCACCTGTTATATAACTGACATTATGCAATAACGCCCATTATATAATAATTATGCGCTAATGGGGACATAATCTGCAGGCATAATAAGGACTACTCCCCGAGGGCTGCACTCTCAGGCCTCCAGCAGCTTGCCTCCGGGGGGATCCCCTCATCTCCCTACTCAGCTGTGCCCAGCCCAAGAGAGTCACCAGGTGTCACCCTACTCCCAGCTGTCTCTCTAGCTAGCAAGCATCCTTCCCTGGGCCAAGCAGACCCCGTTGCAAAGCCCTCTTTGGATTCTTTCTGGTTCCTCATTCTCTCAGCCTCACCCCTGCACTCCGTCTCTCTCTCTCTGCTGTATCTTTGGGCTCAAAACAAAGATATGCTGGAATGAATCCTTGATTGATGCTACACACACACACACACACACACACACACACACACACGCACACCAGTTTATGATGGAAGCCTCCAGTAAGCCAGGCCAGTTGGTTGGCAGAGGACCTGGCCCACACACGGCAGCACCCTCACCCGCCAGGAAAGACCTGGGAAGCCAGCTCCAGAGGCCAGACACCCAGGGCCAAGCCAGACACAGCCAGGGACCTCTTCTCAGTGGCCCTCCCTCCTGCTTGGCCCCCTGGGCAGGTGGCAAGTGGTGAGGTCCTAGGGCAGGCCGATGCCACAGCCCTGGCTTCCACAGTAGTTCAGGGCTGCACTGCCTGAGGAATGGCCCAGGGCAGACGCCAACACATGCTCTGCTGCTCATGCTTCTCCCAGGGAGGGCAAGCTGAAACCATCACCTCAGGGGAAGAGAGGACAGGGACACTGGCTCCACATCTGGGATGACATGGGGCATGGGTACAAAGATGGAGTGTGGAAAAAGTTGAGAACACAGTGGCACTCGACAGAGCCAATCCAATTAGCCCAAACATACCATCTGCTCTTAAAATAGATATCTCTATATTTAAAAGTTACTTGATATATAAATCGATGAAAAAATGCGAAGAACCAACATGGATCTGTCAAGAGAGGCTCTCGCAGACACAGAGGGTGGCTTGGGGAGGCTGTCTGTCTCTTACACTCCTCTATTGTTTAAATTTTTAGGGTGTTTTAGTATTATAATTTAAAAATCCAATATATCATTTAAAGAGAGTCCTGCTAAGACCTGTGTTCTGGCCTCTGTGTCCCATGCTGACAGGGTCATTGGCTCCCTGCACAGTCCTGAGTCAGCCCAGGAGCAGACCCCGTCCCAGCCAGGCTTAGGTCAGCGGCCCACCATGGAATGAGCACTCAGCACAGACTCAAAGCCGGCTTCTGATCTCCTCGCTGGAGAACAGAACACAGGCAGGGTCTTGAGCCCAGCCTGCTTCCACCCGGGGTCAGGCTGTCCAGAAGGGAATCAGCACAGGACACATCGGGGAACAGCCAGGGATCCAAGCACAGCCTCCGTGCACTGAAGGTAAATGAGGCCCTACCCTGGAGGAGAGGCAAGAGGCAGATAATCACAGGCGCATTTTTCTGAGTCCTGTTTCTTCCAGGTCTGAGGTTCTCTGCTGAGGGTGATCCTGTCTCTGGGGGACACTAGGAGACATCTGGAAACAGTCTTGGTTATCACACCAGGGGAGGTAGGTGTGACCGGCAGCTACTGAGTTGAGGCAGAGATGCTGCTAGCCACTCCTAACACCCAGCATGGCCCTCCATGACATGCAGTCACCTAGCCTGAGTGTCAGCTGGGCCCTATCAGGAAGCACTTGTCTAGGGCAGCTGGGAGTAGATGTCAGTGGTAAAAGAGAAAAGGCCTTGTCAACTTTAAGGCCATGTAGCTCAGTGGTAGAGTGCTTGCCTAGCATGCACAAGGCCCTGGGTTTGATCACTAGCACTGGAAAAAAAAAAAAAAAGGAAGGGAGGGAGAGGGAAGGGAACAAGAGAAAGGAGAAAGAAACATAAGAGGTAAAGAATCACAGATTATTGCAAAACTTGCAGCAATCATCTGGTTAATTAGGATAATTGCATCCATCTTTATTTCAAACTGCAATTCCAAGCAGATTCCCAGAAAAAGGGCATGACAGAGCAAGGATCAGGGATCCCAAAATCCAGCCAAGCCTGCCTGGCCCTGGGCCTGGCCGTCCTGTGTGCTCCACCTGCACAGGGCACGGGGCACGGGGCACAGGGCACAGGGCATGGGGCACACAGCACACGGCACAGGGCGAGAAGGTGTGAAAAGAAGCCGAGCTGGTCGCAGCAGGGTGAGCCCTCCAGACAGCCAGCCCATGGCCTTGTCTCTGCTCATCTCTGCTCATGCCTCTTTAGGATCCAGGCAGGGAGCTGAAGGGAGGGCTGAGGACAGTGCAAAGAGCCACTCTCTCTCTGTCCCACACACTCAGCAGCTGGAGCAGCCCCTGAGCAGAGCCACAAGCTGGGCTCCAGACCCCCTGGAAAGCCATGGAGACCACAGGGGTGGTGCTGCTCTCACTGGGACCCACGAGGCTTTCTCCTTGGAGACCCCACCAAGGCCTGTAATAAGGCGAAATTTAAGGAGCTGCAAGGCCCTCAGGTTGGGGAGCCGGGGCCCTGGAACCAGGGTCCAGCCCCTTCTGCCAGAAACACATCAAGTGTCTTGAGTCCCTTGACACTGCTGCACTTGGGTTCCCTCCTCTGTGTGGATAGAATAGTACCTGCCCTGCCTGTATCACTGCCATTGTGAGGAGGAAATCAGCTCCTGGAAGGCTGAAAGAGCTCAGTCAGGTGACAAAAACGAGCTAATTCCTCACTGTTTTTCAAGTGTCTGCTCAATCTACCTGTGCAGGTCAAGGTGTGAGTCACGCAGGTCATCTTCCAGGAAGCCACCTTGGTCCCCAGGTCTGGTTTGCTGATTCCTCCCTCCACACAGAGACCCCTGTGTGCATACATTCCCAACCAGGAGCACAGCTTAAAACTAGAATCTGCACGGGAATCTGGTGAGTTAACACACAGGGAGGGTTTAGTCTAGTGCTACAGCCATGCTGGGTCTTCAGTGAAGAAACAGAAGTAAGGCAGGGGACAGTCTCTTCCTACCATCAACAGAGAACAAACTGTTGGGCCCCTGGACAGACAAGTGCCCTTTAAGTGAGCACGTGTCCCCCAAATGACAAATGGGCGGCCTGATCCTAGGATGGAACTGGTGTGCCTTGTCATCAGTAGACATTGACAATAGGGAGAAGAGAATACCCCCAACTGACAGGCCATGACAGCTGGTGGGGGAACCAGTCAACAGGGATACGGGGCCACAAGGGGCAACCCCAAAATATATTTTTGAAATTCCCAAAGGGCCAGGAAATCGGTATGAGTGTCCATGTAGACAAAGTAAAGAACCTAGGCACCCAAGGGTAAAACTCAGTCCAGCCAAACCTCCCCGCCTCAGCCCCTCCGCCTTCTGGGACCCTGTTCTAATGCCAACAACCCTTCGGCTCAAACATGCTTAAAATGGCGACGGCGGCCTGCAGGGCCAGGCGTTTGTCGTGCTGTTTTCCACGGTGCCCTCGGTGCCAAGAAAAACCTATCATCAGAAATGCCATCAGCTATATTTATCTATCTCTCAGCCCCCCAGCCTCCTCCTCCCGTCTGCCAACCAGGCCTTGCAGAGCCCCCCCCTTACCCAGTGGGCACACGTCCCTGTTGCTGATGCCCATGACCACCTGCCCAAGCCTCGGTCTCCACCGCTCTCCTGTGAGCCCCGACAATCAGACCTTGGTCCCTGTAACCAGCAGGGTGTCTCACTGGTGAGGCAGAGCAGCCTGCATGGGCCTCAGGTATGTGCCCAGTAGGTGCTGGTCTGAGTGTCTGCTGTCCCAGGCCTCAGGCAAGAGTGGCCCGCCATCTCCCCTCAGCCAGCGTCCTCAGCAGTGCCGGCCTGCCTGGAGTTCTATCGGAGGACAGGCCTGAGGCCTCCAGGCACCATTCTGGGGTGATGCCTGGCCACTAGCTAAGTAGATCTCTCACCCCTCTGCTCCCTCACTCCCTTCCCTTGGGTACCAAGCCAGGCACCAACCTGGATTCGAGGCTCCAAGAATCTCCAAGAAGGGTGTAGGCTAGAAAGAACACCCAACCCCCCCTGCCTTCCAGACAACTGAGAACAGGGTAGAATCTGGGGCAAAAATGGGAAAACAGCAAAGTGAAGTTCATAACCGCTCCAGTTCACAGTTGCGACAAGTTCTCTGCAGACACAAGCGGGACCATTGCTGGGTACCAAGCTCTTGTCTACCCCAGCTGCAGGCTCTGACTTGAGCCTCCTCACCCTCGGGTCCAAAATAGAAGAACTGCCAGATTAACGTTTGTGCAGTCACTCAACAGCTATATCCCAAACCTCCTCGCGCCACTCTGGGGGAACCCCTCCTGCCCCCTGCCCGCCTGCTCCCAGAAAGCTGCTCGCCTCTGCACCCCCAACTAAGAAAGGAGTTCCAGGGAGCCAGCTCCTCTGAGAATGAAGCAACCCAAATAAAAATTTTAAAACCCAGAAGCTCTTTCTCTCCTGCCCCCCTCCCCCTCCACTGGCAAATGAAAACAAACAAGAAATCAAAGAGGCCTTTTGTGCAAGCACCGCGCTGACACGGCTGGGGCCTTTGAAAAGACTTCTGAATCGGACACTGAAGGATAAAATAACTGAAGCGTGGCAGCTCCTGGGCGGGGGGCAAAAAGAAAGAGGGATGAGGAGGCAGCCACCTTCTCAAGGCAGAAAGGGGGACACTGACACTGGTCCCCTCTGCCCAGCTGCACAGGACACTAGAACAGAGTGAGAACATGGTGCCTGCCTCGCTGTCCCTCTGGCCTCCCCTCCTCTGGCTCCAGGTTTCTGTGACACTAGAGGGGACAAGGAGGGCTCTGCCTCCCACTTCCCATGCCCCAGAGGACACCTGCGAGCCTGGCCTCCCTTCACCATGGCTCCTGCAGGTTCCTGCCACCGGACAGAGCTATCTGGAAGCTGGCACCAGGCCTCTTCCCACAGCCCGCTGGGTGCATGAAGGATTTGCTCCTTCTTAGAGACCCAGGCACCTGAGGCCAGGCCTTGTCCAAGAGAGGGTCGCTAAATGCACACTTCGTGGATAAAGGAAATTCTCCATCCTCTGGTTGTGCCAGAAAGTAAACCAAATCCTCTTGGAGTCCTGTGTGCTTCCGGCCCCCAGTCTTCCTGCTGCTGAGTGTCCTGCTTCCTCTGCACCAGCCAGGAGCGCGGCTGGTCACCATGCCGTAATTATGGGCTCGGCCACCCAGCCACTCTGGCCCATTCACCATGTGCACCACGACTCAAGCTAGACAAGGGCGACTCTTTTTCCTCCTTGTGCTATAGCCTCTCTTCAGCCAGCAGAGTGAGTGCTCCGCCGAGACCCCCGTGTGTGCAGGCAGCATGGGCTGCCGGCTGGTTGGGTGGACAGCATGACAGACAGGGGAGTCTGAGGACTGGTCAGGGCAGTTCCTTGTCCCCTGTGGAGTCAGGGCTGGCTCTTAAAGAGTCCAGCCTGAGCCTCTTCATTCTGCCACACCACACAGTTTCATTAACAGATGCAGGAGGTCGGAGCACAGGCGTCCTGGCCTGGCTTCGAGAACGTGCAACCTCTGCAGTCTCGCAGGCCCGGCACTCGGTTTAACATCCTGTTGCTGTGTTCCTAATAACCGAGAACAAGGGTCTCTGTACTTTCATTCTGCCCAGGGCCCTGCATATTACATAGCGGGGAGGCCCTGAAGGTGATGGCACCTCCATGGTTGGCTGGGATCCGATTGTGCTTGGACTGTCTGTGTTCAATTCTACACGCTCCAGTTTAAGGAGTCCTTGTGCCAGGACAAGGCAAAAGACCTCTAGGAGGTGGTGACCCAAACGGCAAGGGCTATGTCACAGGCGAGAGGCAGAAGATGGGAGACATGGGCCTGGAGAGGAGATGACTTCCCCAGGACAAGTATAGAAGGGACAAGTGAGAGCTGCCTTCCACTGAAAGGCTGCTGGGTCACAGAAAAATCAGTGTGTACCTGGGTTGCTGCTTAAACCAGAAATCAGGGCTGGGGATTTAGCTGAGCGGTTAGAGTGCTTACCTACCAAGCACAAGCACAAGGCCCTGAGTTCAATCCCTGGCACCAAACAAACATAACAAAACAAAAAGACAGAAACCAGGTCAACAGGTAAAGGTGATAGGGAAACATGCTGGGCCCACTAAATTACCAGTTATCATCATTGCGGCTACAGTCTTCCACTTGCCTGCTACCTGCTAATCTATCCCTGGGCTGGCCCTATCCTACAAGCCATCCTCTGAGCTAGAGGGACACAAGAATGTTACGGTTGCCAGTGCAACCAGGACGCTCTGAAGGGTATCCTCGCTGGGTTAAAAGAGAATCCACACGTTTTGTTCATTTCACTAATCAGGCTGCTAGGCTCTACCTCTTTGCCAGCCCTGGCACCAGATGGCGCTGCCTCAAAGACACAAACCAGTGGCATTTCTGGACCTTGAAAAAAGGAGAGGATGGGCACAGTGGCATAGGTCCACGTAGGGAAACACGAGAGGATAGCACTCCCGTGGCCCCTCCTGCATACCAGCGTCACACCAGAGACACCAGATGGGCCTGGCATTCAGCAGAGGCTTGGGAGGCCTCACCGGAGTCGCCCATCTTGGCAGGGCAGACGCAGTCAAATGGTGCCCTCCACCACTGGGAAAGGGTACACACGGAAGCCCTCCCTTGGACCCGAGAAGCAGTGCCCACAGCCAAGACCCCGGCCCAAGCACAGAGAGCTGAAATCAGAAGGGCAACCTCACACTTGAAAAGTTCCCTTAGACAAGCTCCCAGGTGCTAATCCATTTCCTGCGACAGGTAAGGCCAAGTCCATCTACTCCAGCCCTGGAAAATCTCCAATCAGGGCAGCTACAACACCCAGGGCAGTGCAGCCTGCAGAGCTAGAAGGGGAAACCACAGGACAAACAACCCGGCTCCCCAGCAGCAGCAACAAAAACTGCCGGAAGCGAAACCAACACCAAGAAGAAAGACGACAACAGTGGCCATAATGCCAATGCCAATACCCACCACCTAGAGAGGGACCAACCTTCACAACACATCAACGGCCTTCTCTGGATCCTGACTCAGACAAGCTATAAGCCAAAGTTAGGTGATTATTAGGGAAACAGAATATTAACTGGATATCTTATGATACTGGAGAAATGGTTAGCCAGGCACAGCAGAGCAGGCCTGAAGCCCCAGCTACTCATGAGGGTGAGGTGATAGGGTCACTAGCGCCCAGGAGTTTGAAGCCAGCCTGAGCAACAAGAGAAACCTCATCTCTCAGGCAGGCAGGCAGGCAGGCAGGCAGGAAGGAAGGAAGGAAAGAAGGAAGGAAGGAAGGAAGGAAAGAAGAAACAAAAAGAAAGAGAAAGGAAGAGAAGGAGGGAAATTGTCGCTGCTTCTGTAGGTATGATAATGGTATTTGGTTCAGTTTTTCAAGAGCCCTTATCTTTAGAGACGTACACAGGAACGTTTACCGACAAAAGACTACGATGCCTGGATTTCTTCTAGATAACCCAGTGCTGGGGGAGTGGAGGACAGACGAATTGAGACTGGCCCTGAGTTGGCGACTGTTGGCACCAGTGATGGGTGTGAGGGGCTCCTCGGCCCGAAGAGTCTGGCTAAAGGAAGAAGCCACCTCCCGAGTACCTGAGCTTGATGGGCTTCCACCGTGGGCCCACAGGAGGGAGCTGACAGGGAGAAGCTAACAGTTCCGTTCAGTCACACATTTCATCAGTTTTGGGGTTTTCTGTCCTTCCCAGTACTGTAGCCGAGGGTCAGGGAAGGTCGACAGGCGCGCTGGAGATGGTCTAGCATCGCTTGCAAGCCTGCTTTGCTACCCATGCCTATTCAAGCAGAGGCCCCTGCTTCCCCGACCTGATCCCTCTATCAGGGTGCCTGCCCTGGGCTCTGGTTTTGGGTGGAAGGACATCACCAGGAAACGGCTGTCCTCTTGCCTGTGGCGGGGCTCTCTGACCCTGCCTTGCCTCAACTTCCCTTCCTAAAGGCAGAGAGATGCATGGTGAGACCCTCTCCTAGCCAGGAGGCTGGGCTTTTGGACCCCACATCCCGGGAGTGGAGCTCTCAAACCCATATGTACACATTCTTTATTTCCTCTAAACTGTGTTATCCCTTGAAGCCTTATCTGGGTCATAACAAGGGTCCATGAGGGCCATGAGTGATAATGACAGCCGGGAGCAAAGCCACATCCCCACATTCACCACCAAGTCAGACTATCACCAAGCCCAGCACCATCAGCTCAGCCCAGACCTGACTCTTCAGTGCAGTTTCTCTTTTGTTTTGTTTTTGTTTGTCTGTTTTTTGCCATACTGAGAATTGAACCCAGTGCCTTTGTCCTGAGTTACACCTCTGCCCTTTTTATTTTGAGACGGGGTCTCGATAAGTTACCAAGTTGCCCACACTGGGCTTGAACTCGTGATCCTCTTGCCTTAGCCTCCCAGAGTGCTGGGAGGTATGTGCCCCTGTGCCCAGCTTCTTCAGCCGAGCTTTAAGGAGGGAAAAACTAATCCTGTCAGAGTCCAAAGCCTCTCTTGCCTAAATTCCAACCTCCCTGGCCCCTGCCACACTTGTCATCCTAGGAAGAAGCAGCGAGTGGCGGCTCTGCTGGGGATATCCAGAAGGCCTGCGCTCGGAGAAGGCAACGCCAAGGAATTCACACCATGGGATGGCTCAGCCAAGAGAAGACATTTTCCAGCAAACCAGGTACCCTGGGAGGAAGCTATGCCTGCACAGTGCCATGGCAAGACCTCTGCCAACGCCAGGGAGGAATAAGCATGGGGCCCACTAGAGCCCCAGCCGTGTCAATACTCCCACACTTTCTCTGGAACAGCACACTCAAATTCCAGCAATCCCAGCAAGAAAAATCCTACATTCACTGGCACTATGTGGAGTCTGGAGCCTGAGCTGTAGAAAACATTCCCTCAGTTCTCTCCTCAGCAGTACAGAGATCGGCCTCAGCCAGGACAGAGGTGGCCTTGGCCACATGAGCCAGGATATGAATTCACTCATATTCCTGGGTGAGTGATCTCATTAGCTGGGGGCTGGGGGCCTTTCTTCCCTGACACCTGCCTGGTCAGTCCAGGAGCCAGGAGGCTGGCCAGGAAACGGTCCTCTTCATCACACACACTTCCTCCTACCTCAGCCCCACGCTGGCAGCAGTCAAGAATTTGGCCTGAAATAAGAGGCCAGAGGAGTTGGGATTTAGCTCAGTGGTAGAGCGCTTGCCTAGCAAGCTCAGGGCCCTGAGTTTGATCCCCGACAACCCCACTCACCCAAAAAAATGAGAGGCCAGGGAAGCCACTCAGCTATAGGGTCCAGACAGAGGGGGAGGAGGCAGCCAGATGAGGCGGAAGGTAAGTATTGATTTTTGTTGCAGATGCTCTCGGACTCTGAGTTCTAAAACCAGAAGGTGCAGAATACCCTTGTGGGGAACTATCTGATGGACACTCTGGCAAGCTCTGGGCTCTGACAGCCCCAGCGCACACCCTCCCAAGAAGAGAATGAGAGGTAACTTTTCCCTCTTAGCCTCTTTTCCAAAAAGATAAAAGATGAAAGTAAAAAATACACAAGCTGAGGGAGGAAGAAGGAATGGCCCAGGTTTCTGTATGAGGGCTGATGACGGTCACAGATGCAGGCCCAGAAAGATCCACAGAGGTAGGCAGGGCCCAGGGCAGTGTCCACGGCCTCCAGCCGGTCCCCGAAGCCACCTCTTAGAACAGAATGAAAGAGAAGGGACATGAGGAGAGACCTTAAATGCCACCTTGTCCTCCCTAGAGCTCTCCAACATACACCCTTGGTGTTTGTGAAAGCAACCGCCCCCCGCCACAGATTTTATTTCTGGGTCCAGTCATATCATTCCCAACTTCCCCGAGAGGCAAGGGGGTGACCATGGCAGTTGTGAGCCACTTTTCTTTTTTGTGAATGGACAGGAAGGAAGACACAGAGACACACTCACAGGAAAGAACATTTGCAAGAGTTGATGAGAAGCCACATTCTCTCACATTCGCATAAAGATGGAAGAAGGGAAATGGGGGGGGAAGCTGGAATGGTGCAAAGGAAACACACACACACACATGCACGCGCGCGCGCACACACACACACACACAGAAAGGTTTGGTAGCCCTCTCATTACAAGTTGGTTGGGCATAATGTAAACACACTTCTGCCTTGCTTAATCACAGAGTACTGCCCGTTTAGGTTTCAAAGGCGGCAGTAAATTGGGCGTAGCTGAGTGGAGGCTAAAAATTAACCAGCCATCTCTGTTTCAATTTGTAAGAAAACAAAAGCGGAAAGAAATTATAAAAAGGGAAAGGAGAAGAAGGAAAAAATAAAAAGGACCGGAGGAGGAGAACTAAGCCAGACCAACCCAAAATGCAGGGTGAGGCTGGAAAAGCAAAGCGGAGAAGTAAAACTACTTGGAAGACAAAAGGGAAAGGGAGGTTTTTAAAGGTTTTGTTTGCTTAAGACCTCTTCCACAGCAACTGCTCCCACTAGGCCTGCTCCCAGGAAGCCTCTGCCCCCAGCAGACTGGTTCAGTCTGGGCACCCATCCTACAGCCTCAGCATCTTGGGGTCTCGCCACTTCTGCCAACTAAGGTGAGGGGGAGAAGCCCAAGGGATCTCCCGCTTGTTTCCTCTCTCTCTCTATGAAATCGAATTACTTTCATGCTTTCCAAATCCCAGTCCCAGCCAACACAGCTCCCGCCTGGGCATCTGGGCCCCAGAACCTGCCCACGGCTGGCTGCCTCCTCTCCTTTTTTCTGTTTGTTCAGTCTCTGAGGGGATTTCACATGCCCCTCTCTCCACCGAACTGCTGCCCACCCGGCTGGTGCCAAATCCAGCTTTTCCTGGGACTTGTGGTGAAGCCTCAGGAAAGCCAGCACCTGCTCTCTGATCCTTCCTCTGACTCATTTCGAATGAGAGCAAAGACTGATCTTTCTGTCAGCCTCAAACTCTCACCATCACAGGTAATTGTGGAGACATCCTGGCTCTGTCCTAAGAACCACAGTGCTTTTTGGACCAATGAGTCCTCCAAAGACAGAGATGTACAAAGTGGGTACCATGGCAAGGGAGCCAAGTAGGGAGAACAGAGAGGATGGAGGGAGACAGAAGGAGGGAAGAGAGGAAAGGGCACATCAAACTGAACGTGATGAGTACAATGCAGGCCCTGGCAGGACAGGTGGGTATACTGGCTAGGCCCCTGGCGTTATGCTTTACAATAAGAGGAACAATGAACAGAGCAAATGCCAAATGCCAGCAAGGAAAATCAAATGGGGGGAGAAAGGTTGAGAGCGACCTACCCGGAGTGTGGACAAAGTAAGCCAGATAAAGATCCAGTTCTTTGATTGTGACTCCAATGTGATGTGGCTGGACGCACAGGCCGGGGTTTGAGCACTGGGGCGACTTGTAGAGCCGCTCCCCATCAGTACTTTCCAGGGGGATCCCCTTAAACAAAATCACCATGACCAGGTCCAGCCGCCACACCTTGTCAGCCTGGCGCAGGCAGTCAATCCGCCGGATCTTGCCCTTCTGGTCGGGGTTGGAGAGCACGCAGCAGGGGGGCTTCTTGCCCGTGATGGTCAGCACAAAGTCCTCGCGGAACTCCGGCCGGATGTCTTTGCGCAGCTTGGCCAGCAGCCGGGATGCCCACTTCTGCTTGATCTCGGGCTTCTCACCCAGCAGCTCGTCCTTCACCGCCCGCTCCTCGTCCTTCGACATCCGTTTCTCGTGCTTCTTGAAGTACTTGCGCTTTCGCGCCTGCAGGTTGAACCAGGTGTAGGAGAAGGCGCGGACGTGAGGCAGCAGCGCCTCGATGAACGGGTGGAACTCATCCTGCAGGCGGCAAGCCGGGAGCATGCGGGGCGAGGGAGGACGGGAGGAGGGGAAGACGGGATGAGGGGGAAAGAGAGAAGGAGAAAAGCAGCGTTAGAAGGGGGGGCACGAAGAAAACCGCCTTCTCCTCCTCCCTCCCCCCAACAATTTTCTCTTGCGATTGTTCTACAGAAGTGTGGTTTGAAGACACCACCAGCTTCGCCAGCCGCTTGCTCCCATCTCAGCCTCAGCAGCCAGACAGAGGCACCAGGAGCCTGCCACACACCTATTCTCTCTCTCTCTCCCTCACTCACTCACACACACACAGGCGCACACAGACAACGCTGCTGTCCACACACACACACTGCTGGTCTCCCCGCCAGGCTCTGTCGCGTCCATGACATCTCCATGTTCGAATGCAGCCGTGAACTCGTGTCAGCTCGTGCGCGCTGCGTTCATCTGCACAGAAGCCCGAGGAGGCTCACGAGGGGCATGCAGGGGCCGCCCCCTGTCCCTGTCCGGACACCGGCCCACTCTGGCTGCCTCCAGAAGACTAAGATGACATCCACAGCAATCAAGGAAGCGGCTCTGGATTCCCCTCCTCAGGCCGTTTTCATTTTCTTTTCTCCTGATACAGTTGGAACATCCACCCCAGCATTTTTTAATCAGACCTAAATCCTAAATATGTGATTTCAGCTTTGTTATCGACACCGATACTAATGTTAATCACAGTAATAATGAACAAAACACTTCTTGTTAGCACAAACAAGGTGATTGTCTTGGCCACATTAGGGTTAAAGCTACATGGGTCAGCTTGCGGCCCCTTCCCCAGCCTCCCACGACCCCTTCACCCTCTTTCCCACTCAGTCAGGTGACAGAGGACTGGGCTCTCAGTTTTTGTTATTTTGGGGTTTTTTTTGCTTGTTTTGAAGTTAAATAATTGATTTCTGCTTACAAAAATAAAACTGGAAAAAAATTAAATAATTACCATTGATCTGAAGCACCCGGCCAAGCCCAACGCTCGATTCTGAGATTCTGGACTCACCAGAGTTGTGAGTTGGGGGCGGGTGGGGGAGGGGAAGAGGAGGAGCAGGGGAGGAAGGTAAATGTTTTAAAGGGGGTTATTATTGGTGTTCTGGGGAATAGGGGCCGGGCTTGGGTGGATTCTCAAACCCTTCCCCCTCCCCCCCCCACGCTCCTTTGCACAGAACGGGGAGATTAATATTTTTTTGAAAAGGAGCAAAAAGAAAGAAAGGTCAGGGATAGCAAGCCGAGAGAGGGAGAGAGCTGGTTGCCACACACGCCAGGTAAACAAAAGCTAACATAAAATTTTCTTCAATTTCTCCCTCTGCGCATCTTTTTCCAGTTTTAAAAAAAATACACAAAATTTAAAAACCAAAGCCCATCTCCCACCATCCCCCTTCCCCACAACAACGCACCCTGCCCCACCCCCGTGCAAAACAAAAACAAAAACAAAAACCAGGAGGGAAAAAGCGGCAGCTGAAGAAAAAGGCTTTCGGCTTTGGCAGCGGCACAGGGGTGTAAACTTCGAGCCGCCTCCCTCCGCCTGATCGGAGGAAAAGGGGGAGCTCGCAGATTCCCGGGGAAGAGGACGAGTTCTGACCGGCTGCAGACCGTTGCTGGCAGACGCATGCAGAAGAGAGAGAGGGAGAGAGGGAGCGAGGGAGGGAGGGAAGGGGGAGGGAGAGATCGAGGATCCGAGAGGACGTGGATGGGATGGGATGGAGTGTGTGTGTGAGTGTGCGCGTGTGTGAGGGTGCATGTGTGTGCGCGCGCGAGTGTAAGTGCTCGGCTTTTGGGGGTTTTGTTGCTCCTTTTCTCTCTCTCAAACTCCCTCTC
>PVJO010003943.1:0-115807 GCA_004026905.1 Hystrix cristata | reverse complement strand
ACAGGGGAAAGAGAGGGGAAAGGGAAAATATGGAAAATGATGAATGAACCTGATATAAATAGGGAGGGAGGGAGGAGAGGGGAGGGGCGGGGGAGAGGGGGAGAACCAAGATGCACCATGTATAGGTACAGAATAAATGTAATGAATGTGACCAATGTATGTAGAATGTACCAATACATGCTCTTGGTTTAAAAAAAAAATTGGTAGCCAAAATAATAATAAAAAAAAGAAAACATTGCATAAGAAGAATACACTTCAGCCACTCATCGAAGCCTAGTTATGGGTGTGCTGAAGTGCCACGTGAGCCCTGAAGACATGCCCTTCAAAAATGTTGTATTCATGGAGTTTGCACACTAGTGTTCTACTAAGAAGAAGACACTGAATAAAACATCACAATGAGAGGCGTACTATGAAGAAAGATAGAAGAGATGAGTAGGGAATGAGAGCTGGGAAATGTGTGCTGAAGTGATCGCTACAGCAGGCAGGTCTCACTGATCAGTTTTCAGCAGAGAATTGTTGGAGGTAAAATAAGTGTTCAATGTGGAGTGCATGGGAGGAGCATGCCAAGGAAACAGGCTAACGAGTCAAGAGCTCAGAGAAGGTATTATCTGCTGTATTCCAGAAAAGTCACGGACTTCCATCATCAGGAGTCACAGGTTACTTGAGGGAAGTGGGCTCGGTGTGCCGTATGTACAGTGTATATTCAGGGGGCGAAAAGTGATATTATACTAATGTCTCAAGCACCTATTTCACAGCAGTTAGGTACAAGTACTACTGCATACCAAGAATAATTTCCTTTAAGCTAGTTGAAAACAAAATGTAACGAGTGATACACAATGTCTCTTCTTTCCACATTCAGGCGCATACACACACCCATGTATGCAAAAAATAGCTGGTTGTATTTCTTCCACTAAAAGGAATAAAATGAAACAGCATTTATAAGTAATATTTAATTTTAAGAGAAATCATAATCCACAAAGATTTTATTAGAGAAAAATAAAGTATCCCTAAATGTTGGCAGAGTTTAATTGTTAATTCCACCTAAAGGAATCCATCTACCACATTAAATTCCACACAGTGGTCAGCCTATTAAAGGCTTCCCAATTTAGTTGTAAGCTCTTTGTTCTGTTTTTGTAAATCTGTGAAAAGATGATTTTGAACAAGCACTTTATATTTTCAAATTATCTTTCTGTACTTAACATGAATTTTATTAATCTACATAGAAATATTGAGAAAGCATGTCTAACATGCATTTTAAAATGTCCTTTTATGGTAACAGGTGAGGATGAGTCTAGCAAATAGTGTATATTTTTCATAAGTTAATAATGAATATTAAAAAAACAATGTAAGTGCAACAAATATGCCAACACTTTTAATTAATTTGGAAAACAAATAGTGCACACATCTTTTCCTAAAATGTCTTATGAAGTATGATTGATTTTTGTCTAAAGATTTGAGGTCCGGTATTTGAATCACGGAGAGGAGTGTCATTTGGCTGTGTATCGCAGCCAATGGCTTTGTAATTAATGCCCACTGCTTTTCCTGAGGAGCAAATGAATCTGTAGTTTCCACTTTAATAGAAGACTTTGTTCTTTGCTCAAGAGTTTTTTTTTTTTTTTCTCACTCTCTCTTCCATTACCAAAGGTTTCCTTACGTAGTATCAGAAAGGAAAACGCATGGAAAGGAAAGCAACCTACCAAAATGAGCTAAGATTGGTTACTAAGGCACAAATATACAAGTAAATATATGCTATTTCAAAGTTTGGCAATTTTGATATATTCATCATCTATCAAAAGACTATGCACCATTTATTTCATAAATACATACAATTTAATGCATTTTTAAAAGTTTAAATCTTGCAAAAAAGTGTGGTAATAATTATTAAATATTATGTATAAAATATTTATAAATTTATAGTAAAGAATCTTTTACTATAGAATTGAAAGCAAAACTAAATATTTTGATTTGATAGTATCCAGAAAAACTCAATTCAAACGTTATCCCTTTGTTCTTTTTCATAATAATTCTTATTTTTATGGCTGCTGTTATTTCTGACTTTAGATATTATTCCCTTGAGTCATGGTTGCCTGCTTATATCCTGTCTCTTAGGCGGTATGCATTACATTTATTATGATTGAGCCTCATCTTCCTGTGAACATGAAATTTTTTATACGGTATTTTTATTCTGATCTTTGCAAGCTGTTAAGTATGGGGATAGTGTCTGAGAGAGATAACGATGTCTAGGTTCCTTGTCAAGCAGGGTTTATGTTTACATCAGGCTAGATTAAATAGAAATTGACTTCGGTTCCTTTTTGCATGGCTGCTGTAGTGATAATAAAGTAAGTGAGAATTGGATAGATTTTTAATGTTGTAGATAAGAAGGCCACAGAATGGGAAATTTATTGTCCATTGGTACAAGGCAATTCTGATTCAGAAGAAGAATAAAGGAAATAAGACCCGTTATTGGTAAACTCACTCAACCCATGCAAATACCTTGTCTTTTTATTTTCGTTCAGTGATTTGTTTAACTTTATATCATCTTCACCAATTGCAGTGTTTCTGGTCTTACAGTTATAGTTCTTGATTTCATTCCAAATTGAGAGATTAAGTTAATAATTAGGTAATCAATATTATAATTGATTTTCTTAAGTAAAATTCAATTTACTATATGCCCTTACAACAATTTTCAGGAACATTTTAATGGTTGGCTGTTTTTATGATTTCCAACAGATACAATTGCTTCCTTGGGCACGAGGTCTGTGGAGATTCACCCATAACTATTCAAGAATGACATTCCTACTGCAAAATTTCTTGAAAAGCTGCTGAATTTTGGTCATCTGTTATAAAGCCACTTTCTGAAAGCAGGGAATCAGGCTATGCTCTGTAAGAAAAAGAGGGACTCCAGATAGTGGAGCAGGGACTTATCAAAGATTCTGGAGGAAAATCCATGAAATTTTGAGTCAAAAATTGTGTGATCCTCTGTGTAGGGCACAAGATAATATTATAGCGGGTAATCCAGTAGGGTACTTTCATATTCAGTGCCTTCATTTTATTGAGGAGAGGTAAATAGTTTTGTACAGTAGCAAAAGATTGAGCAAATAACATCGAAAATGTCTGTTTCCTGAGAGGGAAGGACCAAACACACATTGCCATTTATAAGAATGTATTATTTTGGCAGGAATATCTTTTTTTTTTTGGAATATCTCTTTTAAATAATAACTTCTATGGACTTCTGCTAGGAGTAAATGATCATCTATCCTTTTGTGCAAGAATCTGTTGAAATGACGCAGCAAAGAACAGATAATTGATGTTAAATGTATCCCCATTAAATTGTGTTTTGTAGAAAAATTATAAATGTTTGTCTGACTTTTTATGAGAAAAATGTAGCAGTCTTTATTCTAGCTTTTCCTTTGTAGATTTGGAATTAGTTATAATTGATGTGACTTAGTCATTTACTTTTTTTAAACATAAATCCTCTGTTTATACTTTTCCTACTAAGTTCCTAGCTATTCAATGCTGAATAAAAATCATTAGGACAACTGAAGTGACAAATTTAAGAGGCCTTTGACAAGTAATTATCACTCAGGTATCAGTGACTACAAAGCAAACCTGATTACTTTTCTTTAGTTCATTTTTCCTAAATTGTATGCTTTATTTTGTGCCCCTGGATTTATATTAGCCACAAATTGTGTCATCTTTGCGTAAAATCAATGCATTGAAACCACAGTTCCTGTTATATATTCAGCTCCAAGAACTGGAGAACTCTTGCAAAATGATGAAATTTCTCATTTAAAATACATATTTTTGAACTATGTAGTTAATAAAAAGTATTCCAGGGATCAAAAAAAGAAACCCCAAAACTCCCCCAAATCCAACTTCCTACAGTGCCTACTTGCATATTGAATACTAATCTAACTGCTCTCTATTTTGAAAGTAAGTTTAAAGAAGAATTTTATTTCTTAAATAAATTCCTTTGTAAATTAATACATAATATGCTTAGAGTTTTCAAAGAAGTAGCTCCCTGATAGAAGAATAAATTACTAGCTATTGTTATGCTACTAAGTTTTTACTTGTCCATTTTGGAAATTAGGGTTTTCTCTTTATTATTCTGACAGTCTTTATCATTCCCTTTCAATTGTTTTATTTGGGTCTTTGGGTCAAATCCTCTGATAATACTGTGTGTGTTTTTACAGGCCCCGTTTCTGTTTTCTGTGCCATCATCTTCTGTCCCGGCATTGTCTTCACTGATTTTTATACAGTGTTTTCTCCTTACTTGCAGAGGACAAGTCCCGTCACCCTCAGTGAAGGTCTGAAATCACAGATTATACCAAACACCACATATACTACTTTTTTTCCGACACATACATACACAAATTTAATAATTTTTTATCATTCTTAAGAATTTGTCAAGCATTGTTGCCATAATTTTTGCAATTTGGGCACTATAGAAAAACAAGCACAAATTTCTTTCTTTCTTTTTCTTCTTTACCATTTCTCAGATAGAAGATTCACTGTTAATATACATCTTGGTAAGCTCAGCTAATGACTATTTTTTTTCTTAAATGTAAAGAATCTTCATGTGTTCCTTTAAATAAAGCACATTTGCCAACATCAGTGCACTTGGAATTTGGGGACATTATTAAGTAAAGTAAGGTGACTGGAATTGAAGGGACACCGTGAGAGTCAGGGACGAACAGGTGTGTGGAGTCTACGATGAGCACGTGATGTACCAAGCATGACCCACGGTCAAGATGCACCAGCTGGCTGGCAAGATTTCATCACGCTGCTTAGACGACATGCACTTTAAAACTCATGAGTTGTTTATATCTGGACTTTTCCATTAAATATTTTCAGATCACATTTGGCTCTTGGTAACAAAAACTACCAAGAAAAATTACTGTTAGTGAAGGATTACTGTACTGCTCCCAATTTTACTTACTTATTTTCTCCAACATGTCTTTTCCTCTGTGCTCTGTTCCAAAATTACCTTCATAGTACTGTACTGTATTTATTTCTTGAGGATTATCTTTTAATTCCACTATATTTCTCTATTCCTCTTCTCTCTCTTGCTGTCCTCTTCCCTTTCTTTCATTCCCCCCCTCCTCCGATCCTTCTCTTCTTTCTTCTTTTCCTCCTTCTATGGATCCCCCCCTTGCTTCATTCTTTCATTTCTCCCTCCCTTCTTTCCTTCTTACCTTTATTCTCTTTCTCTTTTGTTTTCTTTTCTATTTTCTTCCTTGCCTAGATATCTATCCTTAACTTCTATGTATCTATCTCTTTAATCTTACGGAACTCTCCACTCTACTGCTCTCCTCACCCTAAGTTCATTGTCCTTCCCTCTTCCATTGCTGACTTCTGTAATTCATTTTTCTCTAGAAAGTTATTTTTGAGCCAGGGCCAGTCATTTAGACATTTGAAGTCAACTTAACTATAAACTCTCGCTAACATTTTTTATGCAAACACATTAGTTCAACACTATTAACATATGTCAAAGGACAAAACTCTTCATATATCAGTGTACACATTTGTATAAATGTACACGCTAGTAATCAAAGCCCAGAACAACATATGAAGCAGTTCCTAAAGAAATACTCTAATTCTTTGTGAAAGTTGTAATAATAGATATATGTCATAGATAGTAGACATCTACCATTCAGACTTAAAAATTATTTATCATTTTGAAAGAAAGCTGGTAATTTCATCTGTATATTGAAATTATGGAATATATATTTTTATATATAAATATATATATATATGGCTCTCTTACTTGTTTATATTTTTTCTACTCAATTTTCATGGAATTTTAATCAGTATATTTAACCTTCAAACTGATTTATCAGCTTATCTTTATTACCTCTGAATATTTTTTTCCAATGAAGTTTCTCTGGAAATCTTTCTCTCAGAGCCTCTCTGTTAATTAATTAATCAATTAATGCATGTTAGGGGTCCAACCAGGGGCTTGGACATGCCAGGCAAGCACTGTACCATTGAACCACTGAACTATATCACCAGCCTGAATCCTATATTAAAAATGCAATAATAGAATTCTAAAGGAGCCACTCCATTATTTTTACCAAAAAGAGTTGTTCATTTACAAAAGAGTTTCAGGATTACTTTTCTTCAGAAAATACTGACAGGTGAGTAGGAAATAATGAGTTGGTAAATGACATTTCTCATTCTTGATTTGCTGCAGAATAGGACTAAACTTCAAAGTGGGACAAGTTGAATTATTGACAACAAAACTTCCCAACAAGGAGGTGACGAGAAATGATTTTAGTAAGATGAAGAGCAAAACTATTAGATAAAACAATTTTACAATAATGTTCCAAACATTATGACTTTTTCTTTCACTAAAATAAAATTGAGTTAAAATATTTTGAAAGCCTACCAAATATCAAGAAGAAAAATATGTATTCTGCTCATCAGTATTATTTATGGAATGTAAGCAGAAAAGTGTATTTACTTTTATGGTATTTTATAACAAAATATTAAATATTAATGTATTAGCCTAATATTCTTGTGTAATTGCTCTTTACAAAACACAAGATATAAATCAAAGATAAACAATCAAGATTAAAAGTAAAAATGACTGTATCAATGCCCTTAAGAGTTCTATTCTGAAAATAGTAAATTAAGTTCAAAATTTTTTATTGCGCTATTAGATACTTGAAGCAAAATACTAAATACATTTGAAAATTTACTGTCAGTTTAAATCCAGATAATTTCCTGATTGTATATGAGTGTGTATGTGTATACCTTTTAAAAAATAAATTTCTTATAATGTTTAAAATGCAATTCAGCTTTTGTGAAGCATACAACTGATTCCAGGGATTTTATTTTTGCCTTTGGTAATGTCCACATTCTTGTCACCGATTTTGTAAACATGCCTTCCTCTTATGTTGAAAATATGTATTTTAATTCTTGAAAAAGTCTTATTCAATGATAGACAAAAGAGGGAGAAAGAGAGAGCGTGAGAAGAAAGGAAGAGAAAGTAGAAAACAATACCTGATCCCACACAGTGTCACAAATATGATACCAGAAACTGATTTAATTTATAAGTTATAATTTATAAACAAGAAAAAAATTGCATTTAATTATGCTTTTGCTAATATGTGCGTATGTGTTGGTGCTTGTGAACTGAGTCTGTTTTTCATCAGATTATCAGCATTCTTAGAGATTAAACTTCAGTGATATCTCTATTTCATCTGTCAGATAATTCATTGGCATTTTGGTGCAATTCTCTGCTATTACCAATGACAGTTTTTTCCCAGCCACTTCCCTTAGGGATTTTTACCAATTACTCCCTGTCTAATAGAGCAATTTGAAAATCACTAGAATCTTTACAGTGAAGGAGTTGGCAGGTTTAGGGGGCAGTACATGTGAAGTGTGGCTGCAGGGAGGTTTGGGGGATGCTATAAATGGCTGGGTCATGAGCTGAGAGAAGTAGCGAGATAACAGCTGGGTTCTGAAGAGTTGAAGTGAATAATAAAGGACTTTTAAATTCTGAAAATAATAAGTTTGATGTCTTTTACTATTCCTATCTTAGATCTTA
Organism: Hystrix cristata; assembly: GCA_004026905.1. Taxonomy (NCBI): domain Eukaryota; kingdom Metazoa; phylum Chordata; class Mammalia; order Rodentia; family Hystricidae; genus Hystrix; species Hystrix cristata. Next base: position 108,255 of record PVJO010003943.1, on the reverse strand, counting down.
GCCTTGGAATCCACATTTTTTTTTCAGTAATTATTTTAGTTAGAGAAGCTCCACCAAGACCTAATAGGAGTAGTTTGAATAAAAAAATAGATGAGTAGTTTCTTTTTTTTTTTTTGTACTGAATACTTCTAAATTCAATTGCCATCTCTTATAAATCTTGTAATTTTCTCTCTCAAAACTACTTTTCTTTGAATGTCTGATGAAAAAGATGAATGTCTGTGTGTATTTGTGTGTGCGCGCGCACATGTGTGTGTGTCTCTCTGTGTGTATTTCTGTTGAAGAGATTAGGAGGAAACAAGGTAGATAAGACCTCTAAAAAATTGAAAGAAACCCTCCTGGCTAAGTCAAGTTTTTGTACGATCCAGTACATGATCCATTTTTAAATGTTGCATGCATTATGGGAAACAATGTGTATTCTGCACTTTAATTTTTAAAATCATGTTGCTCAATTTATATCTTTGTTGATTTTTCATCTACCTGATCTAGCAATCACCGAAATCTCATGCTATAGATATAAATTTGTCTACATTGATTGTATTATATATTTTTAAATGCTGTAAGTGTGAAAATGAAAATTGTTGTAGTTTGTTGATGAATTAAATATTTGATCATTATAAAGAATTATCTTTTCCTTTAGAAATTATTTTTCCCTTAAGTTTATCTAATATTAATAGAGGAACAAAAGCACTCTTTACATTACTATTAAAATGGGCTCTCTCTCTCTCTCTCTCTCTCTCTCTCTCTCTCGTTTTGTTTGCAGTACTGGAGATTGAACCCAGGGCCTTGGCACTAAACTACATCCCACATCTTGTCTTCTCTATTTATTTAGTTGTTGTTAAATTTTGAGACAGGGTCTCACCAAGTTGATTTTTCAGTCTGGGCTGGAACTTTTGATCCTGCTGCCCTCGCCTCCCAGAGTGCTGCGATTACAGGCATCTGACACCATGCCGGGCTTCACTTTCAATGAGGCAGGGATCTACATGAAGAATCTAGGCAGTCTCTGTTGCCCTCTGTACATATAAGAGTGCAAGAACACTTTACTCTGTACCTCTACCTTCTTCTGTAAGTATGCAGGGCTGGACTGGCCTGGAGTCCTCCACACTGTGATGAGGATATCAAGGGTTCCAGTGGGCAGGAGATCTACTACCAATGAGCACTATGTCTTGTTCCCCGGAACAACCTGCCATTATTTATCCATATCAAGGATTGAGACCCTGAACCACTATGAGAAGATCTGAATGGGGCACTTGAAAGTTGCTTTTGGATTACAGTAAGACTGAGGCTCTGAGCTTATTTTTTTCTGTAATGATCTTCTGGGTGGGCTCCCTGGGGGTAAAGGAGGGATGGAAATGCAGGACTTCACATCAAATGGCTGGAGTTCCCTGAGGGCTGAGAAAAGAGGTACATCTGTGCCAGGAATGGCAGAGAAATGTAGAGATGAGGTTTAAATTTTAACATTTGTGAAGTTAAAAGATTTTATTTTTAAACCATGAATGATCAAAACTACCACAGTATAATCAATGACGTTATTTTTATGATAAAATAAATTACAATATAGGATACTGAAGATTTCCTATTCTTTTTCCTTTCCTATTCTCTAATTTATGATGTTTGTAGTATTTATATGTTTTTTAAAATGTACAATTTTTAAGTATTCACTTTGGCACTTACTACTGCATTAATTCTTTTCATTATAAATCTGAAAAAAATATGTACCTCCCTCTTTCTAGAGTTTTTGATATTGTACTAATGATGTAAGTCTTTTCAAGAAGCAATTGAATGGATAGTTCAAATTTACTCTGAAAATCTCTGGAACTTTTAGCTATGTAGAAGTAATATTATTTCTTTGTTCTTCCTATTCTTTTAAAAAATGAAATTGTATTTTGAGGATTATGATTACCATTAAGTATTTCATTTTTTCTTCTTTTCTACAATTATACATGGTTTTTCATTCTTTTAGCAGTTGCGTCAGGAATTACAATATGCATAGTTTGCTTACTGGTATGTGAATTTAATCAGTATCATTAACCATTCTTTTAGAAAATTAACTTAAGGCAGTTTAAATCCATTAATGAGTCTCTCAAATTATGTTATTTTCTTATGTATTGTAGTGTGTTATTATTGTTATTAATAATTAAAGATTAAAATATAATTTATTAAGATTAACAATTTCTAATTTGTCATTTATATATGTAAATATTTTGTTAATATATTATTAATACATAGGTTTATACTTAAAATTTATATTTTCAATATTCGATAAGCTTGTTTTTATAATTTTCACCTTCTCATGTTCCACACTTTCTATTTTGGAATATTTTCACTATCTGAGCAGTGTGTGTTTTAGAATTGTCCTTAAAACATATCCTCTGATAATCCACTTATTTACTCTGTTTCTCAAAATTACTTTGCTTCACTCTATTTTAAAAAAAGACAAAAATATTGCACAAGGTGTACAAGTACTTCTCTTTCACCAAGTCTGTCCTAGTTGCTTTCCTAGTTACTGAGCCAAAAACCTGACACCTAAAACTTAAAGGAGGAATTTTATTTTGGTTCACAGTTCAGAAATTTCAATCCATGTTGGGCAGACTTAGCACGACGAAAGAGCATAGGGGAGAAAATGCTATCCCTGTCATGGTAACCAAGAATCAAAGTTACATTTTATTTTAATGGTACATTTCAGACATCAGAAAGTTAAGGGAGGAGTGGCCGATGGATATACACCTCCCAGGTCTTGTCTCTAGTGACCTGCATCTAACCAGGAGGTAGTAGCAAGTCAGCTGTAAACAGCCCTTTAGCCCAGTCCTTTTCCGAAAGCCCCCAGTGCACACATGCGGCTCTTAGCGGACGTATAGATATAAAACAACAAGGACAGGGCAGATTTGGAGTTGACTGCAATATTTGTTTTCTTGATTATGGTGTTGGTTTCATGCTGTTTGCCTATGTCCAAATTGACCAAATTTTATATATATACATATATAATATATGTGCAAAGTTTTGTGTCTTAATTACACCTTCATAAAGCTGTTTGTAGAATAGGGATTTGGTTTGTAGAACATTTAAAAACAATAATTTTTAAAAATTAACAACAGTAACAAAATTACTGCATTTTATTGTTAGTATTGATAAGTGTGAATAAATCTGTAAGTCTGAATAATGGCAGTGCCAAAATGCTCATGTCCTGAAAATCTTTGTTATCTAGTTCACATTTTATGCAATTTTGAATAAATGTATTTGACATTTCAAGTTGGAGCCTTAGTGATTTAGTGAGAAGTCCTGTTTGTAGATAAAAGGCTTGATGAAGACGTTATATGGCAATGCTCTGTTTTGATAAATACAGAAGTGTAAGTTATCTTAGCATGTGTAAATACAGGCCTATCAGTCGTGGTCCAATAAGGAGACATAAACCATACAGTTATTTGAATGTGCAATGCGTAGAAAATACTACTGGCAGAGTAATGAAGATTGTCTAAGAAGAATTAAAAGGCACTAAGAATAGGGAGTGAAATTACTTGTAGAATTGTTGTTGAAGGGGGTAGCACAGACACTCAGTAGATGGTGAAGAAATTCACTGAGATGCTTGAAAAGTTTGCTGACAATCAATGCTATATGTAGAGTACTGAAGAAACTTACCACACTTAGAGCTCACTGAAAAGCTGCCTGTGTATGTGTAAGAAGAGCCATCCAAAGCAGGTTCATAGCTGGCAACTCTCCACAACAAGCTTTTCCAGGAGGAGTGTGTGGAAGAAGGGGAAATATTGCTGGGTGCTCTGCTATAGCCTCTCTGTTTTGAAGTTACCAGAAGTCCGTGTCTGCTGCAATAGAAAGAGGTCCAGTCTGCAGAAACCTGAAGAAAGGGCTGTGTTGGACTGAGGAAGAAAAACCCTTATTTCCTCCAGTGTCTCCTGTGTCCCAGACCATTTAACAAAGGGAAAATATAGAGCTGAGCTCCACAGTCATAGACCAAGCAGGGAAAGGTGGATTGTGAGGTCAGAGTCAATAAAGTAATAACTGGCACAATCCCAAAAGAAATCTAATATCTTATTACCCAAGAATGTGTGAGGTTGATGGAGGAAATTAGAGTTTATTTTCTCAATTCTGTTGGATTTTAATAATGCATATGTAAGGTTAAATTTATCATTCTTATTGTCTGTCCTTTAATGAACATTGCATTCTATATGGAACTTAATTTGTGTAACTTCTTGTTATTCACATGCCTTTTACCTATTCATCCACAGTGGCTGCATATTACTTACTGATAAATTTGCACAGATATTTTAATAAAAATAAAATCAGTTTTAAGTGACAGTTTTAATACTTTACTGAAATATTTCTATTTAGTCTTGGAAAGGCAGCATCAGTCTATGGCCCTGAAGTAGGTACTACTCTTTTTTGCTTTCTGGCCCAGGACTTTACCTTCCATGATATTTTCTTTTGCTAGCTAAGGGAACACAGACAGCTCTGGTTCCCTTCTGTACAATGGGCTTACCTTTTCAGACTGGCAGAGAGCCTTAGACCTCTTCCTCAAGGCAGTATTAAAGAAAGCAGGGTCCATCTGTGATAAAAGGCCCAGTCTGAGCTCTTTCTTCTAGCTCAAAATGAGATAGAGAGACAGCAATTTGAGAAAGGTGTTTGTTGATCCTAGTTTTACAATGGGACTTACATTTCATAATTCTCTATTTCATGTCATATTTTTAGTAATTTTTGTAATTGTGTTTTAGGAAAATGTAAAGGATCGGTCTACTATGGATTAGAATAGGCAAAACCTATTTGAATCCCTTTCTGGATCATATAATCATGTTTGTTATATAGTCTCCCTCAAACGAGAATGTGGACTTTAAAGAGAAAATGTGCCTTACTTAGAACATTCCATTAGTTGATTATAGATAAGAAGGGAGAACTAATACAAAGAGTTCCAAAAACAATATATATAGAATAAAAGAAATAGATAAATAAATGAGAAAGAAACATCTGATAAAAGTAAGGTAAAAAAAAGATGAACAAAAAGAAGAAAGATTAAACAAAAAAGAAGAAGAAAGATTAAGGAATAAAGAGTTAACAATGTATCTTTACATGAAGTTCATCTAAATATTGGATCCAAGAAGTGTTCACAATTCTATAAGACCAGTAAATATATTTTTGATAGTTCAATGCAACATCACCCTCATGTAGACAGGAATTTTATAGCTTATATTTAGACTTTATTTAATAACAAGTAACTAAACATGAAACAAGTAGCCTTGCAAAAATTTGAGAACTCCTTGAACTATTTGAATTGTTACCTTATTTTTATGTTAAAAGCAGTAATTATTTTTCAATGAAAAATATGATATATATATCACTTGACATTGTGCATTTCTGTAAGATGAATAGGAGTCCGAATGGTAGTCAAGATTTTCTGGCAGAGGATCCAGTCTCAGTTGTAAAGAATAGATAGTTTCTGGAGAGCTATGTAGAACCTAGTATCTATAATTAACAGTACTATAATGTAAAGCTAATTTGCTAAGATGATATGTTATATGTTAATTGTTCTTACCACAAAATATATTAATAGTAGAGTGTCAGAGGGTATTTTTTGGTGGTGACAGATATGTTTGTGGCATTGCACGTGGTGATTTTCTGGGTGTATACTTACACGTGGACTCATCAAGTTGTATACATTAAATATGTATAGCTTTTTATATCCCAATCACTCCTCCACAAAATGGGTTTAAGAAAATAAATTTTAAAAAATAATGTATCAGAAATTATGACTTTAACAATTTGATAAGATAGATTAGAGAAATCATTATTAACTCACTTCGAAACACAATTAAGGCAGCATGGATATTTTAAATTAGACCCTGAACTTTCCTAAAAATAAGAGTACTTTGGCTTAATTTTATAATAACAAGAAAAGGGCAAAGACAAGGAGCAGTTGCCGGATTCCAAATCCAATTAGTGGGAGGCTTCTTATTTTTTTTCCCTTCAGTTCCCTATTGTTTTCTCTAAAGGCAAAGAGAAGTGTAATACTTAATTTGTCACTTTCAAAAATGCACACGAATGCCAAGAAATAAGTACTACCTGCATCTCTAGCCATGTTTTAGTATTTCAATTTATGTGAGAGGCGGGATGAAATTTGAAGAAGTCACATGAACAATAACAGTGATTTAAATTCGGCCCTTCATGTACAGGCAAACTGACACACAGGTTACTCCACAAACTAAAATTATATCATTCTGCAATTTGCTTAATAATTAGTCTTTCTTCTTGCAGTTTCATGTTTTGAAATACAAAAGTTCTCCCACTTAGTCATTATTGAACCAAACAATGACTTTCTTCATAAATTACCATTTTCATGACATATTTGGTCAGGCTTTCTAGAATATATTCCATTTGTCTGACACTTTCTCTTATTGTAACTTTTCATTGAATATAAAATCTGTTTTTATCAGAAAAAATCATCAACTTTCTCTCAATATGCAACCTCTTCTGTTCCTCCCGTTCCCATTACGATCTCTTTTATTCCTTGAATCACATAGTATTCAATAGAGAAAATAATAAACATTCGTTTCTAAACTATTTGCTGTGTACATAAGCAAACTCAAAATCAGATGCAGTTTTTGAGGCAGCATGTTTGTGAGTAATTAAAAAATGTAAACCTTAGGATACAGTAGAAATAGCTTTCAGGGTGTCTCAGTGTTTTGCATCCGTCATTACTATATAGTCATGTGGAAGAAAATTTTAAAATCTAGGTATTATTTAGGAAAGTATTCCTAAAAGATGCCAATCTGGAAGGAACAGTAAAGTAGAGAAATTAGAGAGTTCCTCAATGCCTAGTACACAATAAGCACTTAGCAAATGTTAACTGTAATTAACAAACGATGAAAGGGCGGATTCCGCGGCTGAGGGAGCAGATGGGCACAGGTTGGAGATCTGGGACGACAGGACTGCCAGCGCCTCGGAGAGGCTGGGAAAGAAAGGAGACCCAGAGAGCTGGAGAAGGGTAGAGGGGCGGGGCGGGGCGGAGGCCGGCCTGTGAGCCTTGTCTCAGGACCAAAGGCCCTCGAAAAATGTAACTCTCCAAGTGTGTTTCGGTGTCCCAGAATAGATGTATACTTTATAAATAAAGCCATTGGGTTGGAAAAAAAAAAAAAGGTAGTTTCAGAGAAGTTTTTGGTATGTAAAATAACAGGAATTTTTTTTTTTCACAGTTAAAATGCATGGAAAAATTAATTAAGGAGCCTTTTAAATGATTTCGTATTTCTCTTAGTTTCTTCTATTCTGCATTACTAGTCATATTCTGTTCTGACATTATTCCATTAAATGATTCACGAGAAACTCATAAAATAATGTGGTACCCATAAATTCCATTAGTAAATGCGTGGGACTGGAATTATCTCTTCTTGAAAAATTATGCTACTCTTTTGTCATTCGTTTATTTCCACTGTGAGATATAATTTAAAAAAAAAATACTTCAATTAATGGAGCAACTTTGTCCAGTAATTCAATGTTTTCTATTAAGCGTCTACATTTGCCTTTTCTGTATTTTTTTCTAATTATTGCAAACAGTATTTCAGCAAATGTGTTCATTTTCAAATGGATCACGGCTAGTGTAATCGGCAACTTCTAGGGCATTCCTTTTGTCAAATATTATTTAATTTGTAAGTTGTCCGTCATTTCTTGATTGTCTATGTTTCTTTAATATTTCAATTTTTTTTCACTTTTTAAATTAAATGTGAAATTAAGGTGAGGTGCGTTATTCACCCATTTTGGAATCTGAACCTATTTCATTTCCTTTCTCACTTAATAGCAGAAGGACAATCCTACATCTTTCTTTCTCCTCTGATAGGTCTTAAAGCAAGACCTATCGGATCTGCCGACTTTCATTATCACATCTGCCTACTTTCGTTAACTGTAATGCCTTTTTAAAATTGGATATCCTATTTCCCTTAGAGCAGTAACTAATATAGCTTGTTCCTTATCTCTCATCACGCCTGAAGTATGTGTTTATATATATATATATATATATATATATATATATATATATATATATATATATATATAAAATATATATATATATATATATATATATATATATAAAATATATATATATTTTCCTATTTGAGGAACATTACAAAGTTCCACTGAATACACTTTATCTTCTTTGTATTATTCTGATACTAGTAATATGTGGTAATTTATCAACAGTTAAATCAATTCGCTACTAGCAGAGTTAACAGATTTATATGTAATTAGACCCCTTAGCATTTTTCTTCTGATTGTATTTTCACTTTTTTAAAACATAAAAGAACATTTTTGTGATTACATGTGGTATATCCAGAGAAATAAATCCACAAAATTAATTCATTTTGAAAAACAAAAACAGGACTGAATGATTATTCTGTTTCCATGAAATATTAAAAAACAGAAGTAGTTTTCTGCCAGTTAGCATGAGATCTTACAGTAGAAAAAATGTGCCCAGACTGCTAAACAAATAAATATTAATTGAATTGTTTAGAGAAACAATTTCATAGAGCTGCTAATCATGATTAAATTTAAAATATAGTATTAGTTGTGTTCTACCATTCTTAATTATCTCAAGTAATGTTAGATGAATGTACACATAGTTTATAATAACCTTTATTGGTAGATATTGTTAACTATATTTAAAAATAAAAATTTACTTTTATTACATGGTTTAGACATCTACTAATTTCATATAATGTAAATTTAGCATTTTCCATTTGTAATAATAAGTCACTTAGGGGAAACACTTGGAGATTATGTAAATATCACGTTTTCTTAAAAATCACAAAGTTGAGATGCCATTATTCTTGCCTAATTATTTATTTGTTTGTTTGTTTGTTTGTTTGAGACAAGGACTCACTATGTGGTTCAGGCTGAACGTGAACTCACGTTGTAGCCCAGGCTGGCCTTGAACTTGTGGTGATCCTCCTGCTTCAGCCTTGAGAGTGCTGGAATTACAGATGTGCACCACCACACCCATATCTAAGTCAATTATTACTGCAGTTGCCAAATAATGTTTTTCTTCTCCCACTATTAAGAGTATATATAATATATATATATTCTCTTTAATGAAGAATTTTTCATTCTCATTTACATTAACATGGGTTATATATTCTAATTAAATTTAAAAAATATATTAGTGTCAAATAAAGGGTAATTATATACCATGTATTGACATATGTGTTGTATAAAAAGATACAGTATCACCCTGCCAATAACATGCCAAAAATGTAATCATGAGAAGCAACCAACCAAACAAAATCTGGGGAATAGTCTACAAAGTAAGAATTATAAAAATATGAAGATCGTGAATTATAAAGACAATAATTTCACAGTATCTATGAATGTCAAAACATCAAGTTACATGCCTTATACATGTACATTTTTGTCAATTATACCTGGTAAAATGGAAAGAAATAACAATGTTTCCACTTAAAGTATCCAGAAGAGGCATGATAATAAACGGCAACCTGCGGTGTTTGATTGTTTTAAAGACTGTTAGCTGGAAAGTTGGTCACCTTCCATAGTCCTTAGCATTTACCCTCAAATGGTTCAAAAGATTGTGTGTGTGTGTGTGTGTGTGTGTGTGTGTGCGCGCGCGCACTCATGCACATACACTTGTAAGCCTGACATTAGTTTCTGTGTGTCTATGTCTATGTAGTTAGACATTGTGTAGTTTTCTGTGTATACACACATTCATGGAAGTAGAGAAAGAGGGGGCTACTTTAATGAACTATTAACATTAGGTGAAAACAACTTTCCATAACTCTGAAATCATTTCAAAATAAAAAGTTTAATAGCTAAATTTATATCAGACTGAGTCTCAATTATATCTTTCCTATTTCTCTGGGGAAATGATAAACAACAAAAAATAAATTAAACCTTTCCTTCTGGAATGCTTTTCCCCCCTATTATTTCATTTCTTAAAATCCTTTCTGAGAGCCCCTTCAGTTCAGTAGTGCAGTAAAGTTTACCTCACTAGCCTACAGAACCACCACCTTTTGTTCTCACTTTTAACATTATGGTCTTAACCAAACAACCTAGTACTTGGGAATGCATTCTGTTTCTATTACTTTATTTCATTTAGAGGTAATATAGTAACAACTACTAAAAGAAGCAACTAATGAATCAGAGCTTTACTTTCTTCTTTTCTCTTGAAATTGGGGATGAGTCTTTATTGCACTTTCAGTTTCTCACACCAGAGAAACAACACAGTATTTAAACATGTGTGTCCAATTTATTTCACTTAAGAGTATGATCTCAAGATGCATCCATCTACTTAGGAATATCTAGGTGAGGGGAATGGGAAAAGAAGAAGCAACAAGATATATCACGTACAGGTACAAATCCCCTATGATGTATGTTATCACTATGTACATCTGAAATGTACCATTGAAATAAAATAAATTATAAAAAAAAAGTTATGCTGTTATATCACTACATGCCCAGATTGGGGGGAGGAGAAATTTCAAGTCTACAGTAAGTGGTTAATTAATCATTATATCCTTGTTATAAAATCTTTGCTTAGAAGGAAGACTTATGCACCAAATAAGAAAAATAAAACAATGACTTTCAGCTATGAATTTAGTTTTATTCTTTGACTTATGCCAAATTGGCACTTTTGAGAAAACTTAGTATACTGTGGCAGTGCAGCATACATTTGGAAATAAGTGGGGAATATAATGATTTTCCTCATACTACTCATGCCATGCTGTTGTTTTTAGTTATTTAATTTGAACAAAATCTTTATGACACGGCTGTGTATGGAGGAACTTCATGATCAAGAAAATACTTTCAAATCTAGCTGAAGTAATTTAACTGTGTAAAATAAGTGACTTTACTCTGTAATTTGAGTCAAAGAGTGCACAGAAGCAAGTCATAATTTAATTTGTTTTAACATTGCTTTGAAAACATTTAATAGATTAAGAAGACAGCACACGAATATTGTAATCGAAGAGAAAAACAAGAGATGTCAAAGGAAATTACAGCCATGAAATCTAATATAATTTTTTAAAATACTGTCTTCCCCCAGTTTTGAGGGCCTGGCTAGAGTCTGCTCACTTCCCATCTTGAGCACCTAATCGAGTCCTGTATTGGACGTGACAGTCAGTCGGGCCTATCAGCTTGGCTGGTTTGAGAGAAGCCTGGATTACTGCAGCACACTTCCAGCTGCGGATGGCTGGGTCTTGGGATATGATGCGAGAACTGTAATTGGTCTTGGTCTTTTATCTCTCACAGGCTTCCCCTGTGCCCTGCTTCCCAGCCAGCTGGAAGTGAGCAGCTTTGTTCCATCAGGCCTTTCTGCCCTGATGTCTCTGCCTCAGAGTCAGCTAACTACAGATTTAAACCTCTGAAACCATGAGCCAGTTTAAACCTTCCATTTAAGTCGCAGGTGTCACGTATTTTGTTCTGACAACATGAAAGCTCTACAATAACTTGTACTTTCATGAGGTGCCACCTTATACATTTACTAGTCATTTTATGACCAGGTACTACACACCCAAGCCCAGGCCTTATGCTTTGGAGCTCACTGAAATAACTCAAGGTAGCCAGTCCTAGACCTGCTACATCGCTTGGCCCATTCCCTCCCAAGAAAGCCACACACAAGCGCATGCCTTTAGCTCCTGCCTCTCCTGCTTAATTCCTGACCCTCATGATTCAAGTTCTGCTGATGCGCTCGTTTGTCCTGATAGATTTTATCCTATGATCCCTGATGGAGGATTGCCTCAAAGTTTATACACATTGGACAAAATTAACTTTAAGTATAACTGATATCTATTGCTTGGATGGCGCCTTTTTGGGTTCAGCCCATTGAAACCTTATTACCGCCCTGCAAAGTGGTGATTATCTTAATTTTATGCATGTATTGTGTAAAATAATATGCTTGAAAAATAATTAATTTCAAGAAAACAATATTGATTTTATAATTCCTAAGTTAAAAGTGATACTAGAAGTTTATTAGATTATATAAATATATAAATAATACATAAAATATAATACATATATAATATATAATATATTTATATTATATATATGAAATATAAGGAAAAAAGAGAAAGAAAAAATAAGGTATTATAATCCAGGGCAGGTAATGTATTTAAACGTATACTTTGACTTAGTACAATTGTCTTACATGTTTTATAGGTTCTTTGACCTATTAGTCTGATTTTTCAGTCTGTATATATGGTAATTAAATTATGTGGTCTTATAAAAATGAATCTGATGCTGGAAAAAAATGAAAGTAGATTAGAGGGAGGTGGGGAAAAGTAGGGAACTGAAATATGTGCATGTACCAATCCCCTACAGTGAATGTAATCGTTATGTTTTGCAAACACATACTAATAAGACTAAAAAATAGACTACAAATAATAATAATACTATAACAGTAATATACATATAATAAGGAGTTCTTTTCATTTGGCCTTGGTGATTCAGGAGGGGGTGCAGAAATAGTTTGCCTTTCATATGAAATCTTCTGTCCTCAGGGAACACAGAAACCATAAGTGATAGAAAAAGATAGGTGCTACAATTTTTAGCTACTTTTTCACAAAGTAAACTATTTATTGAATGAGAGAAAGCAGTTCCCAAAATTATTGAGAGTGGATGGTTTGCAAATAGATTCACATTTTTGTACAAACTAGATGTCTCCTTTCAAAAATTATAATGATAGATATGCACAGAGGAGAAAACAAAGTCTTATCTGTCATTTTTAATCAAAAAAACATACTTTAGTACTATCATTAACATAAATCAATGTACCATGCTTATTATGGATGGAGGGCTGCTTTTCATATCATTTAACTCTAATGTAAAAAATGGAAAATTATTTTGTTTTTATTTTGTTTTCGGTCCTCCAATATGCAAATGAGTATTTGATTTCATGGAACAACCTTATCATTACAAAACCTTATCATTACAACCTTATCATTACAAAAAAAGACTTGTAATAAGCTATATTAAAGAAAAAACTCAGAATTGTTAGATCATATGGTGGTTTAAATCCTAACATTTGAAATACTTATGGGAGTAGAATCGAGGTGATCACTTTTTTTCTACCTTTTTGCCAAAGAACTTATTCAATCATCAATTTTTTTTTTTTTTATAAAATCAGTTACTTACACCTTCATAGGAGCTCTACTTGTGGCTGAAAAGTTTTTAGAGAGATTGCGCTCTAGGGTGCAATGAATTGTTAGCAGTATAATCATCATTTCATGTGAGAGGCTACTAAAAGCCCAATTTTAAAGCTCATTCATCTTTTATGAATTTTTTAAAGAAAAGTTTCTATACATGAGGCATACAACAAATCAAGATTCCCTTCCTGAAAAAAACCTATTTTGGAGAATGTGTGCCCAGGAGGAGCAGGCACATAAGACAAACAAAATAATATGACATAAAATACATTTTACCTTAGAAGGTGATAAGTATAATATAAAATGGAAAATGAAGAGAAGAGTTAAGGGAATAAGAAGTGCTGGGGCAAGAGTTTTTATTTTAAAAGTATGCCAGGGTCAATCCAATTTGAGTGAAGGAAATGAGCTTCAAAGCCAAGGAAATATCTGGGGATGTTAGTTGTAATGCAGCCAGGAGGCATATTTAGAACAAAGTCTCTGAGAGCATTACATGCTAAGCCAAGTGCCAGAAGGTCAGTGTGGCAGGGGAAGGAAGGGCAAGGGGAAGAGTGTGCAGAGCTGACGTAGGGGAGCGGTTCTGTGTAGGAGCAGCAGATGGAGCATATGGCTGACTTGTTCATGAGCACTCTTGTTAAATAAAGAAGATATGAAAAGCAAAACTACTTGTTCATGCATATAAATTTAAAATATACAAATTTAAAATATACAAAGAATCATGTTGTAATTTTACAAAGTTTCAGCAATTATAAAGATTAGTCAAAAGTAGAATGGCAAAGTGCCAAAGTTGATGTGTATTAGAAGGTCAAGTATTGCCAAAATAGAAAGAACCTAACAAAATAACCAAAAATATTACCAACATTTTAACAATTATTTTAAATGTCATAGTCCAATTATAAATATTTAGGATTATGCTGCCAGCGTGGCACTTCATCACCACTGTTTGTTCCTACATTGCTGATGTGTTCACACAGCTCCTTAGTGGGACAAAATGCACGTGAACTTAGCTAAGTCATTGAAGGAGGAAGACACACTTGAATAGAGGTATCAGACCATGTTTCTGAAGATGGTGAAGTTGATTCCATCCTCTCTTGTTCCTGGCTGCAGATTTATTTATTAGATTTGAAGGTTATAGTGAAGTATTAGAGTTTCACAAAAGCAGTTTTACAAACCAAAGCTTTGCTACTGCATAAAGATGCTTTTTAAATATTTCAAAACAAAGTTAAGATTTATTTTCTTATTTATATTTCCATTTCTTCTACTTTTGCAAGCATTTGCTGCTTTGTGTAATCACATAAGAAAAACAGTTTATCTTTAAAATTTAAATCTAAAAATGTGGCAATAGAGTAATAAAACTGGCTTCAAAAATTACCTTTGATATCTAGCTATATCTTTGCTTTCAACACTTGTGTACCAATTTTACCATGTCCTGAGAGAAGGATTTTTATACCAGAGATCATGGAGAAATATATGCAGTCTGGAGGCCCCTCAGTTTAATTATTCCTTCAAAAAGCTCCAGCAAACAAACTGATATTGTTTTTTAGCAAGTAATGAGATAGCGTGTTGTAATCTATGAAATGTTAACGACTTATTAAGCAGATTCTTAAAATTTCTTTGCTTTGAAAAATGTCTTATTTGAATATGCTGCATAAAAACGTGAAAAACTGATTCTAAAAGCCATTTGTGTCATGTGATTTTGTATTTGACTGAAGATAAACTATTGAAATCATCTGTCATTTGACTGCATATGACAAAGGTTGTGTATGTTACTCTCTTTTTATGTTTACTTCTTAAGCTCTTCCTTGCCTTTATCTTGTACATTTTGGTAAGGTTTGAACATGAAACCAGAAAAGTCACTAATTATATGTCACAGTGGTGAAAAGACCAAAATGTTAAGGCCAATAGCCTCCTTATCTAATTGATCGATATCAGTGTTGGCCCTTTTATTTGTTTGACCCGTGAATTGTGAGTAACTGACTAAAATTATTTCTGAGGGGTAGCATTAGATGACATCACATTGTGTTCTTCTCCCTGCCATGATAAGATGTCCAAAAATTGTAATACTCCTTTATCCCCTAGAATTGTATTATTCCTTTATCCCCTAGGTATCTGCAGATCAAAAAATGACACTGGACCCTATAAATATACACAATTATTGTTCATCAAATAAAAATAAATTATAAAATACTATTATTTTCCCAGAGTCATAGTACATATATTTAACTTAGTGTAAACTTCACCATAAAGTCAACGTTGTATAACTAATGTTATATGATTTCTAACATGCCATTTTACAGGTAACATAAGAAGTTTAATATTTCACAGCCCATTCCTTCCTCTCATTGTTTCTTGTTACTGTTATATACCATTTGTATTACATCTGCTGTATCTCATCATACATTGCTATTATTATGTCTTCAACTACCAAACACATTCTAGGATGATCATTTCCTTACCAAATATCATCCCTATTACAATCTTGTTAACTATTTCCAGAGTTTTATCTGTAGTCACTTATTAATGGATGATTTTTGTTTGTCTGGCGTCATATTGTTTTCTGCCTGAAGTACAAGTCTCTACATTTTCATCACTTTAAAAGATATGTCAATTCATTTCAGAATTACAGATTGATAGTATCTTTCAGCATCTTAAATATATTCCTCTATCTGCACTTTATTTTCATAATTTCAAAAATTATAGTTTCAATTTAATTGACATAATATTGGTACATACTTACAGGGTAAAACAGTTTAATAATTTGGTTCAATGTTTACAATGTGTAAATTTCAAATAAGAGTAAATTTTGACAAATAGAATCCTTATATGTAATTCTCATCTTTATCTCTGTATGTAATTAGTATTAATTCTTTTGTTTATTTTAAAAATGTTTATCTTAGTTTATAAAAGCATACATGTATGTCAAGCAACGTGTGTATGTTTATTTGAGTATGTGTCTATTTTTTGTTTCTGTTTATTGAACATCTTTTTTTTATTTAATGTGTTTGTTTTCTGGAAGTTCTTATTCCATCATTTCTCCTAACATTTATTTTAGCCTGTCACTTCTTCTGAGATATATATTCATTTTAGTCTTGGTCATTTTCCTCATCACTGAGACACAATACCTGACATCCACAACTTAAAGGGGAAAAGATTCACTTTAGCTCATAATTTTAGAGGTTTCGTTCCATGGTTTGTAGGTTCAAATGCAAAAAAATGGCATAGTGGAAGGTCCTGCCATGATACTCATGATACCTAGGAATCAGAGAGTGAAGGGAGAGGCTGAAGCGGGAGATATACCCTTCCAGGTCATGCCATTAGCGACCCTTCTCTAACCAAGCTCTACATCCCAATAGCACATTTAGCAATTGTTCCCTCGTAATCAAATCATCTTTCAAACACATGAGGTTTTTCAGGTCATGTTAGATCTAAACTATAACATTCTGTCCTGGCCCTCGTGCACATCTATTTATAGAAAAGGCATTTACCCTATCTCTAAGAGTTGTCCAAGTCTGTGTCTAAGGTCTCTGCTGAGACTCAAGGAAAACTCTTAGCTGTGGGCCTTTGTATAAATAAAAGTTGAACATTACCAGTATTCATTTGCATAATACATATTCTCATTCGATAGGGAGGAATAGGAGGACAGAAATCAAAGACACCAAATGAAGACCAAAGCTAATCAAAAATTAAATTCTGTAGTTCTATGTGCAGCAACAGGGGCATTTTGTGAGGAGTTGTGAATGCCAGCAGATTTGGGCGGCCTCCTTCCTACAGCATTGCCAGTTGTAGCTCTCATGGTCTCTCTCCTGGGGTAGTTTCACTCACTGCCCTGAGTTTTGCTTGAATGTTTCATATTCCTGGCTTCTCCAAATACCTGGGTTCTACACTGCACCTTTGGCTTCACTCACAGAGCTTCACATGCTGCCATCTCAGGGACACACTGTCTAACTTCTTAGACATTCTTCTGAAATCTGAGTATACATTTCCACAAGCACATAAATCTTGCATTCTGCATCTCTGAAAAACCAGCACTATGTGGTTAATGCCAAGATATGCTGCTAGCTCAAGCATCATCCTGGATCATAGCTGCAAAAGCCTCTGATTGCCTGGATGGCTAAACTTCTGGAAATTTCTTGCTAGCAGACTTGAATAATCTGGGATCTCTGGGACTCTCTTCTCAAAGCAAAGGCTTTCATTTTTGTGCTTTTGATTCTGGGAAAGCCAGGATCTTGCTAAACAATGAGATGACCTCAAGCCATCTTTCTTATTGCCTTAATACAAAGGACTTGGCTTTTTATGAATGCTAATCTTTTCAGCAATTATGAAGTCTTTTGATCTAACTTTTCATACACTTCCTTTCTGGAAAAAAATTAACACTCTTTAATTGGTCTTTTTGCTCCCGATTGCTATGTAAATCTCACCATAAGGGGAAAGTAGTATCCATGCTACAATGTGAACACTGAGTTGCCTTGAAATTACTTCCACTAGACTAATCAGCCCCCTCTTAATATCAGTCTCCTATAAAGTGTCAGGTCATGAAGCAAGTGTAGAAACATTTTCTTCCACATCATTACACACATGGTTTCTAGCCCAACTGCCAATGAAGTTCTTGTTCCCACAGAAAACCTCCTGAGACTAGATTTTACCAAGTGCATTTTTTTTTTTTTGTAAGTATTCTGGTCTTCTCAGTGCAGAACAGAATCTGCCATCAATCTCTGCTTAGTCTGCTTTTAGCATTCTATGGTTTCTCTAGCTAGCATCTCCAAACCTTTTAAAATTCCTCCAGTGAGCCAGTTCCAAAGGCTCCTGAGACACTGATCAGTTAATTACAGCAATGACCTCACTCCTGCGCTGAAATCTGCCGTCACCACTTTCCTCATTACAGAGACACAATACCTCACACACATACAGTCTGAAGGAGGAGAGGCTTATTTTGGCTTACACTTTTTAGAGGTTTTCAGCCCATAGTCCACAGTTTCAGTGCAAAAAGTGGCATGGTGAATGGGCCTGCTGCAAAGAAAATTTGTTTATGTCATATCATCCAGGAAGCAGAGAATGAAGGGAGGAGCCAGTGGAGAAGATACACCCCTCCAGATCCTGCCTCCAGTGACTCTCCTCCTACCAGTTCACACCTCCTAAGAGCACATTTAGATACTGTGCCCCAGTGATTCAATCACTATCAAGCACAAGAGGTTTGTGGGCCACTTTAGGTTTAAACCATAACAAAACATTTATTTGTTTGTTTTTATCAGAATGACTGTTTCATATAGACCTATCTTCAAGTATACCTGTTTTTTCTTTAGCTGTGCTAAGACTAGATATGGGCTTGTCTCAGAAATTCATCTTATTTACCATGTTTCCCCTGGCATTTCAATTTTGCTGTTTCTTATTGTGTTCCTATTTTTGCATCGATTTTTCATCTGTTATGCATTGCATCCACCTTTTCCACTGAGATATTCATCACCATCATAATTTTATTTTAACTACCTGTCTGATAGTCTCACCCAATGGTTCACATTGGGTTATGGTTGTTTAAATTGTTTTAAGTGGTAGGTTACTGTTATGGCTTGTGACTAGATGTCCCCTCAAAGCCTCAGGTGGTCATAGGTGAGGCTTTTCAGAGGTGGATGGATCTAGAGTGTGGTACTGGGATTAAATCTGTAATGCTGGGATCAAGGGAGTGTGATTACTAAATTAGCAAGGGTGTCTGTATTAGTTACTTTTCTAAAGTCAATGGTTTGTAAGAGAGCAGATTTAATACAGGACAAATAAAAGTTAAAATATTCACACACACAAGCCAAATGCAGGAAGAGTGCAGAACATCTATCTATGCACTGGAGACTGAAAAGATCCAATCAAGGGCTGGGAGACCATGTCACTGCCTTGTGTACATCTGTGTCTACACTAAAAGACTGAAGGAATCTATGCTGGAACCAGGATATGATGCTGGCAGCAGAGATGAAGAGCAGAGCTCCCCTGAAGTGAACAGCAGCTATCTTTGATGACAGCAAGGCCCTGAGATCCTTCTGCTATGAGAATTGCTAAATTCCCTTCTGAAGAACCAGCCACAACAGAGCTTCTCCTGAGAAACAGTCAGCTGCTATCTCCCACTCCTGTGCTCCTTTATGTTTTGTTGGCAACAACCTTCAGGTGGATCGTCTAAACCCAGAATCACACCAACTCAGTTCAGCTGGGCGTTCCTACTCAAATTGACCACATTAAATCCACCACAGTGTGAGATACTAAATTAGCCCACTGATTGGTTTGACAGTCCTGGTTAGGATTAAATGTGCCCCGCCCTGGGTGTGAGTGCTACCTGTCCTAAGGGCGTATAACTTGGATAAAATATAAGGGATTGTAAGAGGGATAGTGTCATCATTGTCGCTTGCTGCTTGCTGCCTCCTGCCTGCTCTGCTTTGCAATGAACTGTTTCTCCTCCTGATGCCCCTCTGCCATGACACCTACCTTTAAGCCAGCCAACTGTGAA
Organism: Hystrix cristata; assembly: GCA_004026905.1. Taxonomy (NCBI): domain Eukaryota; kingdom Metazoa; phylum Chordata; class Mammalia; order Rodentia; family Hystricidae; genus Hystrix; species Hystrix cristata. Next base: position 88,635 of record PVJO010003943.1, on the reverse strand, counting down.
CTGAAACCTTTACAAACTGTGAGTCGAATAAACCTTTCTTCCTTTAATTTTGGGTGTCGGGTATTTTGTCTCAACAATGAGAAAAGTAACTAAGACAGTTACTTTAGATTTGTTTATATCATGTGATTTTGTAGTAGAATCTCAGCATCAATGTGTAAAGAAAATTAGACTAAAGTAAATAGTATATATGAAAATGACTTGCTTCTATTTCTGGTGGTGTTTTATGTGGATGTTTGACAAGATAGCCCGGAGTTAATCTTCATTTTTTTCTAATGTTACCTTTATTTCACCACTATCTTTACATTCCCCTGGTGATATTTTGTGCTGAGATATATGTTTCTATGGATTTAAGCTTTTCCTTTGTTCTTACATTTCAGAATAAGCTTCTTGGTTGTCAGAGATTTCTATTCCTTTAATTTCATGCTTACAGCTTTGTGGGGGCCACTTTCTCTCATCCTTATTTGCACACAGTATTACATGCATCTCTGGGTCTAAATAATGATGTTTCCTTAGTCTTCCTACTCCTTCCTATGCAGTAGGTAATCTTTATTTGTCCATACCCAGGACTGTTTTTTCTTGTATTTCCATGTTAGGGAATTTTACGCTTTTCCCCTTCAGTCAAACTGAATCTTTTTGTTTAACTTCAGGCCAGTAGGATTTGCTGTCATTTTCTTGAGTAAGAAGTTGTGGGAGTAGGTATGAATTTCTCTTGTAGTTTCTTGTCCCAAGGGTTCCACATTTGCACATTAGCCCACACTCAGGTTTTAGAAATTTCTTAAATTTACTTGATATCATGGTAACCACTTGTGAACTGGCTTTTCTGCCTGTGTCCCAAATCCCCTTAACAGTGCCTATCTAAAAATGTGTTTTTTACGGTTAAGATCTAAAATATTTCCCCAAACTCTCATGTATTTGGAAGGTGATTTGATGATGGGAATGCTGTATTCAGTAGCTGAATGTGCTCTTAGGAATTGAGACCTGGTTGGAGATGAATCAGTGGGGATGACACAGAAAGGCTTATTTTTGTACCTGATCCCTCTCCTCTGTTTCCTAGCTGTATGGCATGAGCAGCTTTCCTCTGTCAGGCCCTTTCACCATGACATTTCTATCTTAGAACCTGCTGGCCTTGGACTAAACCCACAGAAACTGTGAGCTAAAAAAACCTCTCCTGCTTTAAATGTCTAGTGCTGGGTATTTTGTCTCTGGAATTTGAAAGTGGATTGATGAATTATTCTAAAAATATTATACATTAGTGTAGGTTATTTGGATCTTTATTGTAGTTAGCACCACTCTCTAGCTTTTTCTGTATGTTACAATAAAGCTGGGAATCCGCATGAAAATTTTTATTAGAATACAAATAAAGATTTGTGATTTATGTATACATTTATTAATGAGACAAATGTGCTGCAGATATGCATATATTAGTCAACATCACACCCAGTGAAGCAATTTGGTTAAACCCAACAGTAGAGAAGAGTGAGTGATATGGAAATTAGGTTTCTATTTATGATCCATTCAAACTAATAGTATAGAAAACCTTTAAATAGTTCCTCATAATGAACAAGGGAAACCTGGATGAACTTTACTCAATTCCACTGACTAGCAAACTCTACATTTCTCATTTTTATTTCTTAAAAATACATGGATCTTTTGTCCTGTTCTATTTGGATCTTAGGGTACACTTGACTTAAATGCTTTATATTTCTTACTGACTCTATATGTGCAATTTTGGTTTATACTTCCTTTTGTACTCCAGAGTCAATTTAGTAAAAGATCACTGGAAAAGAATAAACTGTGTCAAGGTTTATTGAATACAATTTGGTATATACCTTGTAAGTAGAAAGGAAGTGATGTGTTCATCAGCTAATTTTGAAGGGTAATGTGAGCCAGTTGGTTGGAGGACGAGAATGAACAGAATGCTTTATTGGGTCAGTGTGCCCAGTTCCATCTATTAGATTCATCTTCCTTAGACTCTTAGGACTGACATAAAATAGAAGTAGTGCTGTCCTGTGTGAAGGTTGTTATTTAAATTACTGAATAGATTATAACATGTTTAGACAGAAACTAACCAAGGCACTTTCACCTTGCATGCATCTATCACCGAGATCATATTAGGTCTACCCTAATTATTGATAATGTTCATACCTTAAATTGCTCAATACCTCAATTATTTTAATAGTTTCTCAATCAAGTTATTTTACAAAACTATTATTCATTGCGGTGAAACTGAAAGCCACTGCCTCATGGATATTCATTTGAAAGAGGGCTAAATTATAAAATCTGCTCGTATAAATCTCTTCTCCAAATATTTTGCTGAATAATTTGCACTAGATTCATGGAATCCTATTTTCAACCCTATACATAGGTATTGAACCATTTGGAGAATTTAAAGTTGACTTCACTACATCAGCGTTTTTAGAATTTTCTTAATCTCTTCATAGTAAATGGATATCATGCTAATTAGACTAATACTTTGTTGATATTGCACTAGTATAATTAGGGAAATATCAAATGGATCTGAAAAAAAGATAAAATTTATTATGAAAAGAAATTTGTTCAGCAAATCCTGATGACACGAGGTTTGTGGAGATAGAAAATCTGTATCTCCAGTCTTCAGTTGATAGTGTTCAAACACAACACATGGAAATTTTTCAATTCCTGCAGAATTGGAGCTTTGACTCAGTTACTTTGATATTTCTTCATAGTGTAATGCATCTGGAAGCAATTTGGCAAAGAAAGGGAAGTTTTTCTAGTATAGAGGAGAATAAGGGGCAAAAAAAGCTTTCAATTCCAAAGTCACAGAGGATTTCAGATATTTCTTCTGTTACTTTAGGCTACTCATACAACTCTCAATAATTTAGTTGACCTTCCTGCAAAGTATAGATAAGAATATTTGCTACCTCTCTGTCTTTAAGTTCACTAAGACTCTTGAAAGGAATAAAAATTCTGAATGATCACATATTCATGAAATGTAGAGGCTATAGTCTAATTGATTTGAGTTATCCTAAAAATGAAGCTCCTTCTATACTACATAAGATGGGATTTAATTTAAAGCACAAAAAGAACTTTGAGAGAGTCTTTTTGTTAATGTAGTTTTATTACTTCAGGAAAAATAACAGCAAAGTTCTTAAATTAATAATTTTATTTTATTTTTTTTGTGGTGCCAGGGATCGAACTCAGATAAATTAATAATTTTAAAGGAGGAATATTTTGCTTTTGAATGCTCCCTACTCGTCGAGTAGCATCTCCTTTCCCCCTTTTTCACCACTTCTAAATAAATTGTCGGGCCAGGGATTTAGCTCAGTGATTAGAGTGCTTGCCTTGCAAGCACAAGGGCCTGAGTTCTATCCCTGGCACCACCAAAAAAAAAAATAAATAAATAAAAAAAATAAATTGTCCTCTAAATAAGTTGTCTTCTCTTAATTAAAAATATAATTTTAAAGGTTAAAGTTAACATTGTTAAAAATTAAATAATTCCATATTTCTTCAGCTTTGTGTAATTATTGAGTTTTCAAAAATGTGATTTTTTTCTATGATTGTTGTAATCCTATTAAGCACCTAAAAAGATACCAAATTTTGTGCTAGATGGGCCTAGTCACATGGGCGACACTATATTACTTTGTACCAAACAAGTAGCAAAGAAGTTTATGTCTGGAGCAACTATAAACACTTAGTGAGTTCTGAGTTTTCTCTTACTCTTATATACTCAACAATGAAATCATATTGAGTCTTTTTTTCTTCTCTGTTATGTTGAGGTAAAAGTAAATACATACTTTCTGGAATTATACTCATATGCTAAATCACCATGTTTCTTTTAATGATAAAAAATATTATATATAATATATATACACATACACACATATATATAGTCTTTGTTACTTTTTTGTTGCTGTGACAAAATACCTGACACTCAAAGTTAAAGAAGGCAAGGTTTACTGCAGCTCACAGTTTGTAGTGGTTTCAGTTCATAGTCAGCTGACTCCTAGGTAGGGTGGACTGGCAGAGGGGCATCCAGAGAAGAAACAGTTCTTGGTGAATGGAAGGCAGCAAAGCGATGAATCAGGCAAGAATCAACAACAGGCCTGCCTTCTTTCTGTCTCTGTATACACAGAGGCTACCTGCTTTTTGGATATTGCCGCAAACACAGGGAGTGGGCCTTCCCATTATCCACACCTAGAAGTATGCCGAACAAATAAGTGGACTCATTTAGTAATCACACAGCCTTAATCCCAGCATCAAATGAAGCTTTGAGGGACATCTAGACACAAGCATATATATATATATATATATATATATGTATATGACAATTTCTGCAATGAATGCCAAAGACTTATTACTCTTTTTCCTTAAAATTAATTACATATAATGTTGTATGTTATAATCAAACTGAGTCATAACTATCATAACATCATAGTACAATGCATTATTCATATGTTCATACGTTTGTGGTAAGACTGGTGTAAGCATACGAACTGTACTACCAGTGTTATAAAAATATAGAACATACAATTATGCACCATACATAAGACTTGATAGTATTATAAATGACAATGTTACTTTTTAAGTATTTATTGTCCTAAACTCCTTATGCATTATTTCACAGAGCACTTATTCTACTTATATTAAATATTTCACTTTGGAACAGTATGGCTTGTGACACAGGCAACAATCTCATTTATCTATCGATGCACTCAACTACACAGTTGATATATATCATTTAGCTTTATGTATATGAACTCCAGGATGATCTCACAATGACAAAGTCTCCTAACAATACATTTCTCAGACTGTATTCTTATTACTAAGTGATGTATGACCATAAAAGAATTTGCAATTTTTGTTTATTCTTTAGGAATAAGTATAAACAAATAGAAGGCAGTGAGAATTCATGATGTGAGAATCCATGGTGAGTTAAAGTTATAAAGTTTAGTATCTTTCAAAAATACAAAGAGGATTCAAAATATAATGTCATGGGCTGAATTTTGTCATTCAAATCATATGCTCAAGTCTTGAGACTGAGTCCCTCAGAATGTAACTATATTTGGAGTGTTTTATCTGCCTTTTAAAAAATTAGTGTATTTGTGATATATAATAAGTGCATTCATTTGAGAAGTTGGTAAATATACCGAACTACATCTTGATCCTTCTACTTCCCTTTTCCTCCCTCCTGTTCTTCCTTTTTCCAGGTCCACTTCCCATTTCCACGTATATCTTGTTTTTCCTGCAATCCTTCTGTTATTTTGTTCCTAAATTACTTATACTTTGAATTTCTCATATTAGAAAAATCATGCAATATTTAACATTCTGTATCTGAATTACTTCACTTGCCGTTATGCTGTCAAGGTGCATCCATTTTCCTATGAACGACTCAAATTTATCATTCGTATAATTCATTTATCATTCATATCATTAATGGCTGAGTAGTGCTCTGCTGTGTATATACATCACATTTTCTTCATCCACTCATTTTTTGATGTACACATGAGCTATTTCCAAGATTTTGCTATTATGGGTTGTGCTGCTATAAAAATGAATGCACCAGTATCGCTGTAATATGTTTTTAACTGTTTCAGGAAATTACCCAGAATAGGTCTAGCTGGGTGAAATGGAACCTCTACTTTTTGTTTTCTGACAGATCTCCATATTGATTTTCATAGCGTTCTTACTACTTTACCTTTCCACCAACTATGTGGAAGGGTTACTTTTTTCCCATAATCCTGCCAACACCTGCGCGCGCACGCACGCGTGTGTGTGTGTGTGTGTGTGTGTGTGTTTACTTTGAGTTCATGATGATAGCCATTCTTCCTGGAGTAAGATGAGATCCCATTGTTCTTTTGACTTACATTTCTATAATGGCCAACAATACCCAGCATTGAGTTTCCTATATGGTAATTAAGTTAAAATGAGATTATGAGAGTGGAGCCTAATCTAAATGACTGATTCCTTATAAGAACCTGGATTAGGACATAGATCACTTGGAAGGAAGACTAAGTGAAGACACGGGCAAGAGAGGAAGGCCTTCTATTTCCTGAGAATTGGTATCTCAAAGAAATCCAATATTGCTAATCTCTTAATCTCTGACTTCTATCCTTTAGAATAATAATAAAACAAATTTCTCTTGATTAAGCCACCTAGTTTTTGATATTTTGCTATGACAGTCCTAAGAAACTAATACATTACTGAAAGCATGTACTATATGCTTGCATTAAATGAATGACTAATGAAAAAGTCTGGACTAATGATGAACCAGTAGAAGTTAATTTGCAGAGAATTTAAGCATAGCTAATATTATCAATATTTAACTCTTACTGAGCAATTACTAATGTGTCAGAAACTATTCTAATATAGAGACAATTCTAATATATGAACATGGAACACTTTACCTTAAGTCTATGAGGTAGTTACCTTCAATTCCCCTATTTTACAGATGTAGAAAACTGATGTATGAAAAGTTTAGGCACCACTCTAAATCACAGCTAAATGATGACTGATGTAGACCATGTATTTTGGCAATCAAATTATAAAATCTTGACAATTAATTGGCATATCAAACCCAGTTAAAATATTTATTTTTCATTTTGGATGTTCTTATAAAACATTATATGTGTGATTTTTTGGCAATAATTTGCATAAAAAGTCAAAATATAAATGTAGTTATGACAATTATACTCTTTTTAATTATACAGAAAATATTTCTGTATTTAAAATTTTATATTACAACATAAATATTTAGATTTTATATGTGTGTGTTTATATCTATAACATATATATTAACAATATGCATGTGGAAAATTACACTTTCCGTACTTGTATTGCTTCAAGTAATTTTCTCAATAAGTCACTCAAATACCTGCATTATTTACAACAAAGCAGTGTTGACCAGAGGTGTTGAATATTTCTAAAATTTTGTGAATATGGGATATACTGTATTCTCACAATGTACCTGACATAGATATTGGAGCTTAGACATCTACACTTACAACTTTGTTTTAGTTTTAAAAGAAGGGAAAAATAGGGAAAAACAGAAAAGGGAAATGATAACATGGCAGAGAGAGAGAGAGAAAGAAATAGAGTATGTATGCTCATTTAAGAGAGTATGTTTAAAATTGCAAGTTCTGTTTCTTTTAAATGTGAAGTTGAATCTACATTCAAGTAAAAATATTCATGGTAATAATGTACTATTTCTACAATGAACTATAAACAATTATTACTCTCTTTACTTAAAATGAAGACACATGGCTAGTAAAAAAATTAAAGGAGTCCTCACAAGACAGCATCCATGTGTAATGTAGTGAACATCAAGAAAAGTATAACACATCCTCCAGAACACTTCCTCCAGTTCTTAGCATCATCATAACATCACACCATTATCACCATCATCATCATAATCTGAATCTAGAAATATCTAATTAGAGGATTAAAAAGAAGAAAACATACATGGGTCTCAGGAAAATATCCCCAACACAAAGAAGGTTAGTGTAATACTTTAAAACTAAATTGTAAAATTACAAAATGTTTACAAAGATTCTGCTTTACATTACTAATTAAAATTTTCTAATGAAACCATTGGACTCAGAATATGAGAAGACAAAAAAAAGGACAAGGAGACTCAGTTTTGAGAAAATCAGAAATAAAAACAGAAAATTTTATTCCAAAATAAGATTGCAAGAAGTAGAAAACTACCGAGAATAAAAATTGAAAATTAAAAAACAAAATAATTCATTAGAATGTTTACTTTAAAACCTGCCATGCAGGAAATTGACCCAACAACACTAATGAGAACTTGAGAGGTCCATTAATATGCAGTAAAATGACAAAAAGTTGGCATGGATAAAAGACTGCAAATACAAAAAAATATAAATGCTATATATTTTTAAAAATGTCTGGTGAAGGCATTGCACAGGGGAAAAAAAAAAACTTTCTGAACCTACAGCTGAAGAAAATATCTTTGGGGAAAAAACAATTGAAGGAAAGCATTGTTTCCTACTCACATGGACCTGAAATGTTAGTGTTGAAAAACAAAAGACCGTCAGTGCTCTAATAGGCTTACACTCAGAATCCTGGTGTTCACCTCAACACAGTCTGAGACGTGGATAAACTCCCCAAGGAGATAGATGATACAGAAAGTCCTGAAGAAACTGTAGATTTAAATGCTAATTGATGGTAGGAAATGAATAGATACAGATACAGACACAGATATAGATATGTTTTTCTTTTTCCTGTTGTATACATCTTTGGTGCTAAAACTTGTATAAATATTCTATTACTACATTTATTGAGACATCATGAGATCAGTCCAAGTTATCTTTGACATCTATAATTACAAAAAGTTCTCAAAGTGGTGGCCATTAACTTCCAGTCATTTATTAGTACGGTGAACTACTGAAGTGTGTATACATTTTTTTGGCAGACTCTGTATATATGGTCAATGTTAGAGTGAAATATCAATGCTTCTAATGGCAAATATTGATGTCATTTCTGTTTTAATTTTTCATGTTGAATTATTTCAAAATATCATAAAATATATGATTTAAATTTTGAAAACTGTCCATCTTCATAAGAACTAGCTATATTTCATTTAGTGACAATATTTTGATAAACTAATTAAAATATTTCTTTCCAGAATTTTGCAGTGCATACATTTTTGTTTTTGCTGTTTCATGTGATGGGATGTCAATGTGTAAAGAATTCTTCATATTCAACTATCCACTGAAAATCATTTATTATTATGGAAATATTAATTTAAACATCACAGTTACAAAGGAAACGACCAAGTATTGTAATTCCCTTGGCTAGGAAACAAATAGAAAAAGAAATTCAATATACTAGAAAACATTGAAGTTATTTTTGTGCATTCTAAAATAATTTATAGTTCTCATGCTTATTATCAATATTCCTCATCTCCTGTTATCTTTATTTAAATACTTGTTTGCTGTGATAACTTGGAAATTTTGCTGTTAATCATTTTATGCTTCAGTTTTCTTATATAATTAATAAGTGGGCTTTCTTTGTTAGTTTGTAACAGTTGCATTACTGTAAGATTGTTGGATTAAAGATGACTGGAAATCCTTTCACTTTTCTTAAATCAAGAGGGCAATCTGTTTCGTTCTTCTAAAATCTGCACTGTGGTAAAATTTCCTTGACCTACGGAATGCAAGCGAGACCAGGTTCCTTTTGAGCTTGGGCATCGAGAGAGCTATAGCTTCTATTTTTAGATGCTTGGGTTGCTTCTTCAAAAGTTATTTCAGTGTCATCAGAAGTGCAAGCCCAGAGTAGAAGCCCTGTGTGGGGGAATCGAAGTGGTCCAGTTTGTAGCCTCCACTGGGCTCCGGCCAACATGTGCCAGCAAGGATCACCCATGTGAAGAAATCATCACCGACGGTGCCGACGGGTTGCACCTCTCAGCGGCTGCAGGCACAGCGGAGACAGCCTGCAGCAGAATGACCAGGGAGCTGAGCTGTGTCATCCCACAGAACCACGAGAAACAACGCGTTTGGTTGGTGGTGGTTTGTTACATATCAATAAATTTGATTAGTGTCTTCCCTATGATAAACTCTCATAAAATCATAGCTATTTCTATTTTTAAACTATCATTAGAAAGTATTAGTTGTAGGTTCTTCTCTGAATTCTAAAGATAGAATTTGTGATAACTGATAACTTCTTGTGACTAATAAATTTCTCTGGGCATAAAAGTATTTTGTAGTAGAACTGCATGTAAACAGTTTTCTTCCACCCAATTCTCCTCTTGTGCACCTACCACTCCACTTGAAACCCCCTCCTAACACTTCAGCCTGTCTCGTTAGTCTCTTTCTGCTCTGCAAGACATGCCTGCTTCCTTTCTCTAATTTCTATTGCTTGCCCCTGTACCTCTGTTAGACTACTCACCATGTATTTGTTTCTTATTCTGGTCATATTTATTTTGTTTGCTTTATTAGAATTTTGGAGGTAAATCATGTGTCTCTTTTATTTCACTGTTCACTGTGGTGTCTTGTGTCTGCTGTTCCTCAATGCATTGTCTCGTACATAGAAATTACTCTCAGTGCCTGAGTTGAGGCCAAGTCAATTTATCTTTACTTGTTGATTAGTCCTCTGGCTGCAATTTCAGGTTCTTAGAGTTCACTATTACAGAGAGCAAGGAAGTTGTTGCTAGGAAATGAGATTTCTGTCCCAGACATTAGCTAAACATAGTTTATTTTTTTAAGTCAATTAACATCTCTGGATAAGGGTTTCACCTCTACAAAATGAAGGATCAGTCTTGATACCTTTCAATAACATTCAGCTAAAGATTTTATGATGGGGATAAATAGAGCCCAGCTGCTCTCCGCCATCAAGTCATATCTCCAGCCCTCCTCCTCCTTTTTTGAAACAAGGTCTTGTTAAGTTGCTCAGGTGGGTTATGAATTTGCCACCGAACTTCCTCATCCTCCCTCACTTCTGGTACTACAGGTGTGCACCACTGAGGCAAGCTTCAGCTAAAGATTTCTAATCTATTACATTTGTTAAAAGTGAACTCCAGGTAATCTGATTAACACAAAGAAAAGAAACTCCCCCTTTTGATTCTTACATCTACATAATTTGGCCTAAGCCACCCACCCATAATTTCAAAGAAAAGTCACATAGCTATGAGAAATCGAGGCAGAGATATCTGAGAAGCCCAAGAGCAAATCAAATTCCAAAGGGCTGAACCAAGGAGAAAACCTCAATAGAAAGGGGCTACAATGAAAGGGCCATGAGTATTTCACTTTCGAATGCTCCCTACTCATTGAGTAGCTATCTATCATCTCCCTTTACCCCTTTTTCACCACTTTTAAATAAATTGTCTTCTAAAGAAAAGAAAAGCAGTAAAGCGACTAGTCAAGAAAATAATTTAGAAGTAAAATCAAAGCAGAAAGTCAACAAGATCGTTTACTTTTTTGCATAAACAAAATGGAGAGTAGTTTAACTTCCATATAATTTTCTCTATTTTACTTTGTATTAATAGGTAGGTGTTATCCACAGAGATAAAGAAGTGGTTTCTCATGATCTGTTGCATTTTGCTTGATAATAGACTAAGCAAAAAAAATCATGTATAAAATATGTTTTTAAATTGTATCTATATTATAGTAATTATGTATGATAAAAATATGAGTGTATAAATTTTTAAAAATAGAGAAAAAAAGCACATTACTATTAATCTTCCTCAAAATCCTACCTCTCACTCCACACACACAAGTGTGCCACTTCCCCTCTTGCCACTTTCTGAAACATTTCTAGAAGTCTCCTTTTACGAATGTCTTTAGTTGTGCTGGCGTGCATGCCCGGGTGTCCTGAATTGATTCAAACTATTTACCTTTCATGCTTAGTGACGCGGTGAAAGAATCAGAAGTCATGGTTTCAGATCCAGTGAATAAGGTGAACGAGGACACACTGTAATGGTTTATGAACCTGGCTTTGTGTTGAATGGCACTTGGCACCTGCATTCATGGCATTGTTTATCACATTAACATATTCATGAAAAAGGACTTTAAGAACTGCTTCACAAAGTGGCAAGAATGATGGAATAAGTATGTTTCAAGCGAGAGGCATTATTTCGTGACTAGTTCATGACAATATGTCTTGTATTGTAACACTTTTTAAAATTTAAATATTTATCATATATTTTGATCAGACCTCAGAATATATTTTGGCATTCTCTTCCTATTATGGCATAATAGTCCTTCCAAGCCTTTAAAATTAATATGGCTACCAGGAACTGCTTTTCTAATAATTATTAGTCCCAGAGTAATTTTAATATGATATTGGTCATACAGGAAATTTTAGAAAAATGTGTTGATGCTGAGGAAACTGAGTAACAAAAGAATCCAAATCCATTTTGAAAGGAGATGCTTTACAAGATATCATGATCCTATTTTTATAATCCTCTTCTTAAATTTACTCTTCTCTTATCCAATCAAGCTGAAAGACACACACTTGACACTATTTTATATAATTTTGTTTCATGCTTTGATATTCAAATTTTGCACTCCCTCAACTTTGAAGATGCCTTTGCCAAAAGTGTACTTATCAGGTGACAGTATCTGTGGTGGGCAGATCAAGGTGAGTTCAAAACTTCTATTGATAAACCAAAAAAAAAAAAAAAAAAGCTGTTTTCCAGATGTTGGCCATCCAGGCAGTCTTTCTATGAGAAATCCATATAAGATTTTTAAGAAATAAACACATCAAAAGTTTCCTGCTTGTGTTTTGAAACTTCACTATAAGTGATATCAGGCACTTTTATGTCTATTCATGTTAGTTCTTACCGTTACATGGTAAATGCTTTTGGAATTATTCTATCTGCAAATGACTTATGTCTAACTTTAATAGGAAATAATGTTATCATTTTTATTTATTTATAAATCACCTATAAATTTTTATTACTTTTCTAATTGAGAAACACTAACACATTCTTGCTCTAAACAACTATTACTAACATAAAGGATCTCAAAATGTATATAATACAAATATAAAATATTTATCTGTCCACACACGTTGTATTAGTCCTTTAAAAAAATGTAATAGTCAATAGAAGGCTAATTCTAATATGTTTTTCAGAATTCATAGGTGAGAAATTGGGTGCTAACATATTTTATTTGCAGACTTAATGGATATTTTCTATTTAGTTACTGAATAGAAACACTAAGTTATTACAGTTTCAGTGTGTGAAATCCTGTTTAACATTATGTTCTGTGATGAGTGAAAGAAAATGTTTCCTTTGTTTTTCTCTTAAATAAATTAAAAATTTATAAAACAACTAAATTTTTAAATTGAGTTAAGGTAATATAGCTATTATACTGTGAAAATATACAGCAAAATATGGTAAAGCTCAGTTGTTCCCTATAAAGAAGCAGAAATTATGCTATTTAGAAATTGCTACTAAATAAAAATCTGACAATAGTATTTCAAAATTAGGAATCTTTAATATTAACCAGTTGAAATAAAAAAAAAACTGAGCAATAATCTTCATTTGATAAAATTTTCTGAGTAATGTTAAAGTCTCCACTTTTTCTACCAAATACTTTTCTCCCTTCCTCCCAACACATGTATAAAATGTCCAGAGCTAATATTAAAGTTTTTAACCTGAGGGTGAACTCTATGATTGGCAAAATGAAAGGTAATTAGCTGTAGAGAGAGCTTTAACCATCGAAGGAAGTTAATAAGTAAAAATAAAGCAAAGAGATCGTAAGTATAATATATTTAAGAGGACATTAGTTAATCCAAACACTGCTAGCTGAGAAAGGGTGATCCAATGCTAGAACCTACTTAAAATTCAATAAAAATGTAATTTCAAGTAATACACATATACTTTTTACAGTTAACTCATGTGCAATTTATTGTGGACTAGAATGTTCATTTAAGTCTTCTGCACTGAACAATCGATAAGGTAGTGGTGGCAAACATATGGCACACTTGTTTCTGTGCTTTTTCTTTTAAGACAAATGATGTTAATGTATGAGTTGTTTTTTTGTAAATGAAAACCCCAGTATTCAGGTTTAATTGCAGCGCGAGCACTTTGCGATAAATAAGTGGGTTTTAGGTTGCAGTTTGGGCACTTGTCTCTAAAAGATTCACCATCTCTGGCACAAAGCAAGCAGTAGATATTAAAATAATAGAGATTTGATTGAGTTACTTTTAGATAGCATACCTGTTCACTAATCTTTCATTGCTCATTCACTTTCAGCACATTCATTTTTTTATTTTATAAAAGGCGATTTTTTTTTTCCACTTCGTGGGAAAATGTGACATTGACAGTCAGTAGTCAAAATACTGTTATCTGCCATTTGGGCTGCCTATTGTAATTCTGCTCTTGAAAAATATTCAGTGTGTTTCAACTGAGATCCATGTTCTCTTCAGCAGGTAAATTGCACCTTAGAGTATAACTTTCTTGCAATTTCAGTTAAATAAACTGGGTATCTGTGATCTACAGTAAGAATTATTTTTACAAAGGTGAAAATCCTATAGTAGACCTTCAATGTCAAATTTCACTGTTGGGAATGTGTTTGCAAATGGTCCTGGAAGAAAAAAAAATAAAAGTTAAGGCTAGGGAGTAGTTTCACTTAAAAAAAAATACTTCCAAGTTTGTTAAATTTCGTTTAACCAAAAAGCAAGTAATACACTTTATAGTGTTCCTCTTTTAAAATTAGAGCATCTGAAATATTGTATTTCTGACTTGCCACACAAGGTAGGTTAGATTGCCTGTACGTCAGCATAGCGTTAACATCAGTAGTTAGCATGCACACTTCTCCTTTCATTGCTATTACCATGCTTATATATCTGCTAGCTGAAAAGAAAACCTTTCCCCAAACCAAGAAATTCTACAGACTATTCTACACAATTTCACTGAATTTCTCGGCTGCACAATATCCCAGAGGAGCGACACTGTCAAGTCTCGGATGTTGTATACTTATTTCATTGGATCTTTTGTTGTCCTACATGTTTTATCAGGATGTTTCAGGCAGATTCAATCAGTCTGAAGTTTCTGTAACAATGTTTGCCATTTGTCATACAACACCACCTGAGTGTGAAGAAAAGAAATTTCTTTTTGAAGACAGAGAACATGTACAAAATTAGAAGACATCTGTGGGTAATGTTAAATGATGCACAGGATGTTATGATTGTATCCTGGAGAGCCATATAATGATTTTTCTCATTTGGTTTTTATGATTTTTCTATTTCCTCCACCTTGAATAATCCATGGATGATATGTATATTATGTAACAAATGACTATTTCTCGGGGAAACATACTTATAACCCAAACCACTGGATAGCACTTCAGAAGACTGGGTTTTGTGAAGTGTAATGCTCTAGAAATTATTTTCTCTTACACATCACGCTTTCAACTTGAATAATCCATTTCTTGCCACATGGTTAATCTGAAAAGAGTCATTTCTTTAAACATTATGCTTTTCCTATCAAGAACTAAAACATTACTTTAAAAGACAGAAAGGTAAGCATGACCTTAGGCAGTAATTGCCTCACTGCCAAGACACACAAGTTTCAGTGTATTGTCTGATCTACCAGGCGCAAGAGTTAACTACATTTTGTCCACGGGAAGTAAACAGAAGTGATATTTTGCAGGTTTGTCCAGATATTAAGAGTTTTGCATGCTTCTGCTTAGCTGGATGAAATTGAATTATTTGCTACTCCAAAGTGAATATGGCATCATGGGAACTCACATTGGAAACCCACAGTCAAGGTGAATAGGAGTCTGAAGTAGGGCCACTCTGACCTATGTGGAGGCTTGGAAGCTACCTGTATATTTCAAATGATGAAGATTGCAAGGGGTTGGTATACATGATAAGTGTGGCAATAGGTGACAAATACATACCCTTAAAATGGGCGTTTTAAGTAAAAGAATGAGTACTTTCTCCACATAACTATGAATCATATTACAAATTTTTAAAAATAAATTTACTCTTACTAATCCATAACAAGGATGACTGATTTGAAAGACAATACTGCACAGTACCTTGTTTATATGCTGTTCCTTGAATTGGCTTCATAGTCTTTTAAATTGAGTGTTCTTTCTTACTGAAATATCCCAAAGTGCTTAACAGTAGGACATCATTATTATATCCATATCTCACTTTGAAAAACAAATATAACAAACATTGCTTAATGTTCAATTTTAACACATACATGAAGGAATTATGGTATATATTACAAAAATCTATTATTTAAAAGTGAAAATATGGAGCTGATTTCAGTAACTTTGTGAAGTAAATTTAAAAACAAATTTAAATATTAAGTGCAGGAAAAGTGCATGTTCTGATGTCATTCTACTTATTTTCTCCTAATCTTGGTTGAATTTTATCAGAATGACTTGTGCTTAATGTGTGTGTGTATGTGCAACCTGATACATGATTTAAGCCCAGATCAGACAGGGTAACTTTAAGTACAGAGATCCATAATTTTAATTGGATTATGACATATTCGGATCAACATTTGTTCATTCATCTTTCTGAAAAATACAAATTTATAACTATGTCCTTGAACACATATTTACAAATTAGGTCATTTATTCTAAAATTTTCAATTACAAATAGATATTCAATGGTTTCAGAAATGTAATATTTGCAATTTTCTGTGCTTTTGTATCTAAATAAAACCTTATATTCCTAGAGATAACTTTTATAGTAAAAAATTGAGAGCTCACACTAATGGAATCATTCTTCAATGTTTAATTTGAAACAAATACATCTTTTCCTTAATAAACAAATCAAGTAAACAAAACCTCTCTATACCTGCATGTTTTTCTTGGTGTCTTGGGAGCAGGCAGAAAAGTAATCATCTGTACTCATGTAGGTGACTTTAATAATATTTGGCTTTGATGATAAAAATACATTTTTCCATTTGAGTAGTGTGATCGGTAGCAAATCTTTACTTCAGATATCTAAGGTGAAAGTATGGGTCTTATGTACTGTAATAGAAGAAGCTTAGAAAATCTATCTCATGCTTTCAAACAGGCGATCCACAGATAATCAGAGTTCAATGTCAGAAATATCACTGTAACCCACATTTCCTATATAACAACCCAATACTACTGAAAATGGTGCTTTGCACCAGTCAGGTCTCCAAAAATTGTGGAGAGTTATGGAAAGGGGAACTTCCAAATGCTTTGCCAAAAAAATAAAATGAAGGATTGTAAAACCAATGTTAAATGACTTCAACAAATGCATGAAATCACACTATAAAGTCAAGTTTACTTACAGACAAATGTGTTTTTTTTAATATGAGAAAGAAAGTGCAAGAAATACAAGTGAGTTATAAAGAACAAATTAACGTAAATATTAAAAAGCTTTGTGAGGATGAATGTCGACAAAATAAAGTGATATAAAATAATCAAAGCTAATGCCACTTATTGCAAGTTAGGGAAGATTAAGTTCATTATGAATTCATTATGACTATTTTGTATGGATGGAAGTTTTATTTATACAGCATGTATATTTTTTCTGCTCATCTGTTGATCTTCTGGGATTGCAACTAGGCATATTCTAAGACACTTCAATTTTGTCTCACATTTCTTTCATCTTTTAATTCTTAAAATTAACTCTTTTTACTTCAGTTGGAAATTTTTTCTTCCTTTTATTAACTTCACTGATTTTTATCTCAGCTGTGTTTACAGTATTGATGGGCAATAAAAAGTATTTTGCATTTCTATCACTGTATTTTTATTTTTCTTTTCTAGAATTTCTGTTTGTATTTTGTTACACTTTCTATAGTTTACTGTAAATAAATACCTTTTCTTGGATGATGGCCATGTTTCTTACACAGTTTCTAACATATTAGCTAGTGTTACTTTAAAATAAAAATTCAGTTTTTGTAGGTCTAATGTCTGTACTATACCTCACTCATGTTTTGATGTGGAAAGAACCTAAATGCTCACTAAATGATTAGTGGATGGGGGAGTATAAAATACTTCTAGACCTGTCACATTCAAATTGATGAATATCAAAGATAAGGATAAGAACTTAAAGGCAGCAGAAGGAAAATAGATACGCAGTAGGCAAAACAAGAATAAAAACCTCAGAACCGGCGAAAGGTAGGAGAAAAAGTGTGTGCAAACTTCCTGAGAGTGGAGGAGGAGCAAGAATAACAGAGGAAGGAAGGAGGGAGTGAGTGAGAAAGGAGGGAGGTGGGGAGAAAGGAAGGCAGAGGGCAGGAAAGGAAAATGGAGGGGAGGGAGAGAGAGAAAGAGAGGAGAGAGAGAAGGAGAAAAAGGAAGAGAGAAAGAATAAAAGAGATAGAGTTTTTCTTTCATTGGGCCCCCAGCCAATACGATGGCGACTGCTCACTCGGTCCGCTCTCCCACAGGCTTATCTTTTGTAGAAACACCCCTCCAGATATATGCAGAAATAATGCTTCACCTGCTTTTCCAGGCATCTCTTAACATGGGCAGACTGACGCTTAATTTTAACTATCACAGCAAAAGTAATATAATAATCATGGAACCCAGATAAGAAAGGAATGCATTTAACATTTCATAAAAAATTAATATCCATAGATATCACAGTAATTTCTATTCCTAATTTCAGTGACTATTGTCACCTACTTCTCTTAACATTCATCAGTGCTGTTATGTTTTTACTTTTAACAATTTTATTTCCAGTGATATAAAATAATTAAGCATGAATATCCTTAGATTTGCCTTATGTTGGTTACTATTCAGAAAGTCATCAAGGACTAGAGACTTAGCTAACTAGTAGTGCACTTGCTTACTATGTAACAGAGCTTGGACTTGATACCCAGAACAAAAAAATAAAAAAGCAATCATCATGATTCTCATTTTCTCCAAAGCCAGCTAGCACTTATTATTTGGTTTTGATAAGGTCTGGTATACATCTTCTATACAAATATTAACTTGAACTGGAGGAGTTAGGCATCTGGTCAGCCCTTCCTCAGTCAAATCCACCTATCATAAACAATCAAAGTGTTTTTGGCATGTGGCTATTACCCTTGGCTTAAAATATAAACACAGGATTTTTTAGTATCTTGTATTTACCTTGTCATATCAATAAAAATGCGAGAGAGTTGTGCATAAGTTCCTATCTTTCCAAAAGATTTCAAAATATAGTGTTGTTCCTAGAATCCTGACCAGTATTAAGATATATGATGATCAGAAATCAGGATAGGAAAAATACCAAATTTGGGTATGACAACATTTGTTCACACGTTCTTCAGAATTAATTTAGAAATTAATTTATGTCAGGTGTAACGTAAAGCCAAGTATGCGAATAAGTTTGAAATAATTTAGTAGAATGCATTTGTACACCTCAAGGGTCATGGCACATCTAGTGTCTCTAAGCGATGCCATAAATCCCAAGTATTTTGCATAAGTAAATTTTTCTGTACAAAATAGACCTAGACTTTGTAATAATGTGAAAAAATTCTATGATTAAAAGATTGTATACCACTGATGTAGTTTACATGAAAATATTTACAAATGTATGTGTACTTCACCAGAATTTCAAGAATAATAACACCAAAATGGGACTATGACAGGCAGTGCGAATTCTGCCTGGTCATGTTGCTGGTTATTTTGAGAAAATGTAAAAGAAAACTGTTAAGAAAAAACAATGTTATTAATGGAGAGTGAGAGTGACATATTATATTTCTTAATAAGGGTAGTGAACACAATTAATATGGCCTTTTTTAAACATAAATTACCGGGTTTAATGAAATTGTGCTGACAAATTTTGAGATGAAAGTTTGCAAATTTGACTCTGAATAAATCTGGAAATGCATATAAGACTTATTAAAGTTTACATTATTTGTTAGCTTCTTATTAATTATAAAAATTCGGGTATATTAACATCAGACATAATGGGTATCATTGGCTATTTCTGTACATGGACATAAGGTGATTTGATTGTATCCATGCTCCCCATTGCCCTCCTTTACCTTCACTTCATTCTCTTCCTCTTCCCTGATAGTGTGCCTCTACTTTCTTGCCATCTTTTTCCCCTGGATTCCTCACAGGAGAGAAAACATGGGATACTTATCTTTCTTGGTCTTTCTTATTCATTTAATTTGATGATCTCCAGTTCCGTCAATTTTCCCAAAGTGAAATCTTATCACATCACTCTGATGTCTGAATAATATTCCAGTGTGTATGTGTACCCCATTTTCTTTATCCGTTCATGATTTGATGGACATACAAACTGATTGCTCGACTTAGTTCTTGTGAATAGGGCTGAAATAAACATTGGCAGGCAGGTCATTTATTTGTGCTGCTTGTTGTTCTTTCAAGTGTGTGCCCAGAAGAGCTACAGCTGGATCATATGACAGTTCTACTTTTATAGTTGAGGCAGCTTTGTACTCATTTCTGTAGTGGCGGTATCAACTTACACTCGAGACAACAGTGTATAAGGTTCCTTTTCTCTGGCATTCTCACCAGCACTTGTTATCATTGTTTTTTATAATAATTCTGACTAACATGAGTGGAATCTCAATGTAGTTTTTTATTTGCATTTTCTTGATGAATAATGATGCGGAACATTTTTCATATATTTATTGACTGTTCGTACATTTTCTTTTGATATGTATCTGTTCAGTTTCTCTGATTTATTATTCATCAAGTTACTTGCTCTGTTGGTATGACTTTTTTCAGTTCCTTCTATATTCTGGATATTAATTATTTGCCAGAGTAGCAGGCAAAATTTTTTTCACATTTTGTATGGATAGCTCTTTACTCTGTCAATTATTTTATCTTCTGTGCAGAAGCCTTTACATTTGGTGTATTTCTATGTGCCTATTCTTGCTACTATTTCCTAAGCCAGTAGGACCCTATTAAGGAAACCACTGCCTGTATCAATATCTTGAAGTGTTTCTCTATGTTTTATGTCTAGTAGTTTTGAAATTTTGGGTCTTACATGAAGGTCCATGGTCCATTTTGATTTGAGTTTTAGCCACAGTGAGAGATAAAAACCTAGCTTTAGCCTTCCATATATGGATGGCCTGCTTTCCCAGCACCACTTGCAGAAGAAGCTGCCTTTTCTTCACAGTGTTTTTGGCTCCTTTATCAAAAATTAAATGGCTGTAATTTTCTGGGTTTCTTCTTGGCTCTGAGAGTCTATTCCATTGGATAATATTATTTTTTTAATTACAAAAACAAGTGGAAGATATGAATGCTTTTGTAATACATTAGAATATAGAATAATTGGTATATTAACCTAACTTCGAATGAAAGAAAATCAAAGTAATAGAATTATAAAACTTATGAGTGATAAATAAAACTTAATACGTCTTAAAGAAATGAATGCAACAACATCTTAAAGGAGTGAGTTTTTCAGTAATGATGATAAGAATCAAGCAACTCTATGCTTTATTCAAATAATAACTGAAATTTTCTTTAAATAGAATGAAAAGTTACTTAATATAGAGTATTTTGTATTCGGTCATGTAGTTCTTATGAACAGAACATAGGACAAAGTAATCCTCAATCAGGAAGTAAGAGGTAATTTAAACTTACATTAACTCTTACAATGCATCAGTGCTTTCTGTTACAAGAGTGGTCACTGATAAAAAGAAAACACAAAATGGTTTGAGTGTATGTACTACTAATAAAGATAATTAAAATGGTAGAAATCATCCAGTCTTCCACATGGTCCGTGCTTTGTCTTTGACCAAATTAGTTATCTTGGACAACAATAGAGACCAAAATGCTTTTTTTTTTTACCTATTTAAAATTGAAAATGAATAAAGAATTATTAATTGGCTTGTTAAAATTTTTTCTATTTTTTTTAGTTTACTGGCTTTCTATTTTTGCATTCATTTTTCCTCTTTTAGACTAATTATAGATCGATTCAAATTTGTTGATGATGTTGAAGAAAATATAAAACCTTTATACTAAGATTGGAGAAAATATAATTTTACAAGATTAAAATATAGTTACTAAATGTGATTCTATACTTTGCTGACACAAAGATAAAGCATATTGAAAGAATAAAAAAAAAAAACACAAAATTTGTTCAGGACGGTACAAAGGAGGTTAACAAACTTACAAATAACAAATATTTCTGTACAAATATATGACTAAGCATAAGCTTTACATGTGACCCATGAGGAAGTTACTATTAAATTTTTTCTTGTTTTGTATGTGCTTGAAAGTGTGTTGCTTTTTCATAACATCCATCTGAAAGAGGAAAATTGGTATAGAAAAAGAGAACAGGGACACGATAACCAAGAGATAGAGATAAACAAGGGAAAAACTGTAAAATGGTACTCTGATCTGTGAGCCATTCGTTTATAGAAGAAACGTTAGTCTTACATTTTTATCACTCATTTCTCAGATCAATATGACATTACTCCTGAACATTTCAAACACTTAAAGGATAAGTGACAATACATTTTTTACCTTGAAGCTTATATAATGTTTCATATAGTTCTTTTGTTATTATGTTTTTCAACAGATTTTTACAAAATATGATGCATACACTAAAATTAAACTGCACTTCTTTTGGTATGTTTTAAATTATTATTCCTGTATTTTCATTTAACTCTGAGTATGTGAATAACTCTAAGCACATACATATCACCAATAAAGATTCTGACCAAAGCGTAAAGAAAATAATCTTACATTTACATGAAAAATTTTAGTTATAGCTGAATCATTACAAAAGTGAATCCCAGTGATGTGTGTTCCCAAATATATCCAAACATCGGGGCTCTTTTATAATCAGACAAAATCCAAGAGCATAATGGTTTACTATATTTATGTAAATGTATTGAGTAAGATCTTAATAAAACACTTATCCACATAAGTTCATAAGTGCTAGCTACAAAATTGTTAGACAGCTGTTTTTGCATGCTGTCAACACATAAATCTCATTTTTGAACTAATGTGGAACACATGGATTTATCACTTTGTGTTCATAATTTCAAATCCTTTGAAATTATTAAAAGCAATTATCAACGAATACATGTGTCTTTCATAAGTAGAACCAACTTGGCATACTTTAGAAATAACGAAATATTATATACTCTCTTTGATTTCTACTAGGGAAAACAACTAAAATAGATGTTTAAATGAAATATAACAACAGATCATTGCTATGAAGAAGTCAGTTTTCAATAGAAATTTCAATATTTAAGACATTTCTGAAAACCTGCTTAGTCACCAGCCTTCAAACGCTAACACCCTGTGCTAAGCAGGACAGATCTAGAGATAAACCCAACAAACTCACCTGATGTCTGCCCTTATCTTGCTTTAGAATCTCCAGAAAGGGATTAACAGGACCTGGAAGTGATAGTTCCTATTATAGATTCTGTAAAATATGACAAAAATGATAAACACATGATGACATGTTCATTGGAGGCCGGTCATCCTTCCTCTATGTCCTTCATTAACTCTGCTTCTAATTTCTATCACAGCTTTAACCTAAGAATTTGCTTAGGCTTTTAACTTTAATAGTGCGTATGCCTATAATCCCAACACTTGGAAGGCTGAGGCAGGATTGCCACAAGATCAAGGCCAGTCTGGGCGATATAGTGGGTTCAAGGCCAGCCTGCACTCCAAAGGGAAACCCTGTCCCCAAACAAACAAACAAACAAACAAAAAAGACTCTATTGCTTATGAACAAGGAAATTTGTCCATGTTCTAATAGCATTGTTACCTTAAAACACACACACACACACACACACACACACACACACACACACACACACAAAGAAACCAAAGTAGCTCCACTAGGTTCTAGCTGATAAAAATTTTCTGAGTTTAGCATACACACTTACCCACTTTTTCTATGGAGTACAGTGTTAAAAAGGAATCGCTCCTCAAAGGATGAGGCTTAAGCTCATGGCTAAACACACTTGAGGGAGTAAGAAGTTTTACCACTGTCATTTGTACTGTCAGATACCTAACAGAGTGTTCTGCAAAGCTCCACGCAGAGTAGAAAATGAAATGATCATGACAAAATATTCAACATTCAACTAAAAACCGCAAAAGAGAGGAGAGGCAAGGAAGGGTGGGGGGAGAATTATGAGCTTTCTAAGTAAGTGAATTATTTTTCCAAAAGCGTATCAGTTACATTAGTACTGCGACAAATTCCCTTGGTGACTGGTTTTCTGGTCAGAAACTAATTCAGTGGCTGCTCACTGTTTCCTTCTTCCCTGATACATATGCCCTTTCTTCTGGCCTTTTCCAGCACCACATACACGATGGAGTAGAAGTCAGCTTCGCCGGGTAGGACTATGCGATGGGCTTCTTGGAGAGATGATCCTTTACTTTAACAAACAAGTAAGTGATTTCATCCTTTGTTATGACCTAATGGACTCATCGACTGAGAGTTCAACACAATTTTAATACTCTAACAACTTTGAATACAGTTCTTGTAGTCATTTTGAAGCTAAATAAACAGAAGGTTTTTGTATTTGGCGTGTTGCCACAATCTTACACTGGAATAGAATTACCTAGTCAAACTTAATCATCATGTTGGAATTTTATGACTAACAACATTTCAGATTTGGGGACTTAGCAGACTTTAGGGGAAGTTGGGATGGCTCATCAATCTGTGCTGTAGAAGTATTAATTAGTGGCTCCAAGTCATGATGTATTGCTCTCTTGTGAAAGGCTGACGAGTCAGTGAGAGGCTGTGTGGAATTATTTATTCTCCTAACAAATCAACAAGTAAGGAAAGAATCAGTATGGAAACAAATTCAAATTAGTATGAGAAAAATAAGTAAGTTTTTTTTTCACATTTTAGGAAGTGTCATAAGACTGTTAAAATGAGGTATCTATTTACAGAAATAAATACCTCAAATTATGTAGATTAGTTTTAACTAACTGAAAATTAAGTATCCATCTCAAGAAGAACATGTGAAAATAAGTACTTACTTTTTTTTTTAAAGAATATGGACTTAAGTATTGCCAAATGACTCACCATTCAAGTGTATCCCAGTTAATAAAATTTTTTTTCAGAGAATTTCTACTTAAAGCTTTTATGAACCTTTTTTGTACTCAGTATTAACGAAGGCCTCATCTTTGGTTATGAAGGCAAGGATGGCTAAATTTTCGTTCAGATGTTCTCTTTTCTATGAAGTACACTGTGATAGCCCATCAATGTGAGGTATTCATGTGCACCTTTCTACGTGTATACACATGTATGTCAATGTTAGAATGTAACTGTTTTTTGTATTACCTATTTCTTTGAGGCAAGATGGTGTTCAAAATCTTTGAGTCTGTGCAGTGGGACAGAGTGAACGGTGACTGAATGAATCAAAGATGTGAAATCTACTTCATTGTCTAATGTAGGAAAATGAAGCTGAAATGTGTTCATAATAAAGAAATTTTGGCCCAAGAAAAATAAACAGTAGAGAAACAAACACTCATTATAGGATTTTGAACATGACCTTCATGTTTTCAGGAAATGGTTTGGGCTGTATTCTGCAGTGGGAATGTCTAGAGAGAGAAATATTGGTTGACAGTTGAACTCAGAAAGTGGAGATGCTAAATCTTAATTGAATGATATTTAGAGTGGATAAAATTCAATTGTTTAAAAGTTATGAAGGAAGTAGAATCAGAAGGTCTAGCAGGATTGAGTTGACGTAGGAAACAAGGGAAATAATATGTGCCAGATTTCTAGCAGAAGCTATTAAGTGATTCTTGTCTCAGTAGTCAACATGTGAAATGCAAAAGAGAGAGGAATTTAGAGGTTGTGTTGATGTGAAAATTATTTTCGTTTAGGAAATATTGATTGCTTCAGTCTCAGCAGCACTACCAGGTAGAAGTATACAGAATTCTCAGTGTCAAAAATAGCTCTACTTCTATATTCAATCCTCTATCATTATATTTTAAATAAATATGTTGAGATTTTCAGAAAAAAATTACTTGTTGCTGTCATCCTCTGTAGCTACATCCACACACTAATTCTGAGTCTAATAATGAAACAGTCATGTTTTAGTACTTTTTCTCACTAGAGCTTTGGATATCTTCTAGAATTTTAATATTTTCAGCATTTACTATTTGTCTCCCTCTTGAATCTCTGTTTTGTAATTTTTCTGGTTGCCTCTTTAGTCAAATGAAGTAAAAACAAGATACTGTACGACTCTTTGTATATGGCCGGTTCAACTTTTCTTTCCCCTTGATCTTTTCCTCTTTGCTGTTCCTTGCAACCCTGTAGAACACGTCTACACACATACTCTGACTCTTAACCGGCTCCCTCTCCCCTCTCCGACTGAGCTGACTACTCCTCTGAAGTTCATCAATGCCCTTCTCATTGAAATAAGGAACTGGAGTTAGTAAATGTATTAGTTCACCACTTCCCTGCAGCTGCAAACTTCTGGAGAGAGGCGGTTGTTGAAATTTTGTTTTCATCTATCCCTTTTAATTCTCCATTGGAATACTGGCCACTAAATTCCCACATTAAAATGACACCATATTCCTCCTTTTCTCCCGTTTTCTTCTTTCTTAGAACTAGGATCAATTTATCCCAAAAGATCTTCATTAGCACTTTGATTCCTGTTCTCCAAAAATGCCTTCTTTTGGGTGTGGATGGTCTACTTACTAAGCATGTTACTACAATCATTTAATAATCATGCACACCTCTTTAATTTTTTGATACATTAAGCAACTTCTTTTTATATTTCTTATATTTCTTCAAATAATACATCTATTTAAGCATGTAAATAATTATATATATATATCTGTGTGTTTGTGCATGTGTGTGTGTCCACAAATAAGAACTATCTTATTATTTAGATATCTCTCTAAAAGAATTCTTTATGGTCTTTTATTAAAAACTGTGTCAACCAGTAACATATCTGCTTATATACATAATTTCATAGCCACTTTTAATACTACCATCATTACAGTAAAAGGAAATTTGAGTCTAGAAAAGAAAGCAGATTTGCGGGGATTAATACACATAGAAATCAGACTGAGATTTAATCAAAGATGATGATTTTAATGGCTATGGTTTTGAGAATTACTGACTCATATATTATGAGAATCAAGCTAGCATCAGCGTAAAATACTTTTCTACAACTTTCAAAGGAAATATTCATAAAGCACATTAAATGTTTCTTTTTGGGTATTGGCATATTTTAAATATATTGATATTGTAGTACACTTATTCTTTCATCAAAGAACATTTTTCAAAATTTTGGGGATGCACAGTTTATATTTCTTCTATAGACATTATTTACTATGTTTAAATTTCAAGCATTTAGTTTTTTATTCCTTTAACTATAATGTCTATTTTCCTAAATTATCTTCAAATTAACGTCTAGGATTGTGACCTTTAAAAAATCACTATAGGGGTTGGGGATTTAGCTAAAGTGTTAGAGTGCTTGCCTAGCAAGCTCAAGGCCCTGAGTTCGAGCCCCAGGACTAAATAAATAAATAAATCACTTAGCGTATTTAAAAATGATTAGTGTTTAAAAATTACTTACACCTGTAATCCCACTGACCCAGGAGGCCAAGGCAGGAGGAGCATCAATTTCATGCCAGCTAGACCATTTTAAGTGAGATTCTGTCTGGAATTAAAAAAAAAAAAAAAAAAAGAAGTCTGGGTTTGTAGCTCAATTATACAGTGCCTAGTTACAGAAGTGTTGATGACATAAAAGGAAAAGATTTCAGGATTGTTTTCCCACTTCTTAGTTTACATTAAAAGTTTTATTTCTTCTAGTTTTGTGTTAATGGTGCTGTTAACAGCGTCTTATTTATCTTTAGTCTTCGGCATAGGGACCTGACATGACACTTCTCAAAGAAAAACTGAGGTTGTTTTCTATAAATCAAAATATATGACCTGATAAGCCATTCGTCTACTGTAGATGCCAATATCGGTATTTTATTTGTTTCTATTCAGTGACGTAAAAATATGTACTTCAGTTCTCATTATATTTAGTGACTATGAGGAAATTCACCTAGATTTATTTCTTTTCTCATAGCAGTTGTTTTACAAATACTCTTACTCCTTTTTTGATAGCAGTGATATATGAATCTAAAATAAGATAAATAACATTCTTCTAGAATTTAAAATTCTAATGTTGACTTTCATATGTAATAAGTTTAACAGTTCAAATTAATAATCAATATATATGAAAAATAGTTAGTTTGGTGTGGGATAACTGACAGCTATATAATTTATTGCAATTGTACACTATCAAGAATATCAAATGATATTTTCATACTGCCACATATGAGAAATAAATACGAAAGTGATGTAGATAATATCTCAGGCTTTGAGGCAGCTGGATTCTGATTTTTCCTAGTCATCTCCAGTCTTCTACAAGGAGAAAGATGATGCAAACTTTATAAACTGAAAGGTAGCAAAGCATCACTTTATTATTAAACAGGACCATAACTAAGTAGCTTAAAGCATTTGGAGTCAGTGTGTTCCCTTAATTAATAATAGAAGAGACAGGTTGATGGTAGCTATTGTCAGGTTCTCACTTTATGGATTTTTCCACCAGGCTTCTCGAGTGTCCTCCATGACATGGCAAGCTGGTTTCCCCAATCTATGTCATAAAAAAATGCAACAGGTTATAATCTGCTCATTTGGGTCACTTGCTATAGTTTAGTGAATAGCCTATGCAATGTGGAAAGACACTATGCAGTGGGATGGATACCGGAAAGCGAGAACTTTGTGACCATTTGGAGGCCTGCTAGTAGAGAGCTCCTACTTATAGATTCTAATTTAGATATTTTGGAGCCAATATTCTCTTTAGTGTGTCCCAATTGTTACTCATAAATTTACATATTCCCATGAGCATTTTTATCTGAGATTAACAGCTTCATTACATTTATATTCTAACTAGTTTTCTACCTGTATATCACCTAAATTTATGCTCTGGCCAAATATAACTTGTAATGCTAAGAATATGAACATGATATAATTTGCCTTGTAATCTGAAAATTACACACCAAAATATTTGTGGCCTATTTTCGGAATAAATCAATTTTTAATGAATGAATAATGTCTGTATTATAATAACCATGCACAAGTTACTCTAGTAAAATAGATGCTTCTCTGTGTTCAAAGACTGTAATCAAGGATGATATCTCCTGGAGTTAGTGTAGAATTAATTTCAGACGAATTCACTTTTCTCGACATTCCATTAATTGGTAAAAGAGGATACATTTTTACTTGCTTCCTCGGGCCCCAAATTTCTAGTTTTTTTTTAAGATAATAAATATTGGTATTCTAAAGTCTTGAAATTTATTCACGAGAGTCTACCTTTTTATCCCGAATCACGCAGATTATCCCTGTAGTACCACTCTCCTCCATTCACAGTTAGGATTCTGGCCAGTTTCTCACTGACCTTCTGTTGAACGACTGACCTGAAGCACTCTGTCGCTGCTTTCCTGCGATGGAGCCATTACTCACTGAATGCTGCTCTTCCTCTTATGTGGCTGCCAAATTATTTTAAGGTCTTCCCCAAATAATTTCTTGATAAAGTTTATGGACTGCTTAAAATTGTATACTGTTCGTATTCTTTTATTACTTTTTGATCATATTTTTTTAAGTAACTTTTTTCAAAATATTGTAAGATTAGAGTGTTCTACACTGTTTCTGATGGCAAGTCTGAAGACACTCTATAGTTTCTTTTTAATCATGTTAAACTAGCTGCTTTTAATTATATTAACTTTATTTAAATTACTTATTTAAGTTGTTTAATGATCCTTATTTTCATTAAAATGAATTTAAAAATTAGTTACTTCTCATCTTCATTTCCACATATTTTTGTAATTTTTCATGTATTGATAAGTTGATAGATATAAAAGACTATCATGGTGTAATTTTCATTTAAATTTAGCCAGTATTTAATAAAGCCAATGTTCATTTATGATTTATGGTTCCTTTTCTGTAAAATATCTGGTCACTTTACTTTGCCCAGTATTGAATTGTTAATCCTTTTCTTATTGATTTGTAGGTGCTTATTATATATTTTTGATACCAATTTATTTTGATCATATGCATCACAAACAGTTTCTTCTCATTTGTATCTTTCCATTCTATTTATGCTATAGTTTAAGTGTTTGGTGTAGTCTACAACTATATATTATGATTAAAATTAGCATATATACTTAAACTTTACATAATATGGCGGGAATTTTATTCTTTACCTTGAACAATACTTTTAAGAATGTATACCATCGATTTCTAATGAAAGATAATTACAATGAAGCAAAGTATATTGTATGTAACATAACTTCCATTACAAAGTTTGAAGTGCCCTGAAAAAGTCAATGCAGACAGACTTTAAAAAGCCTGTGCTTTCCACTCTAATGTTTATATCTTTGAGTTTTGATATTACTATGTTGATAAAAGTCTTTGAAGGATAAAAATTATATTTATATTCAAAATATTATATTTATATTTAAAATGCATTATTGATATAAGGTGGTGTTGCAACATATGCCATGTTTTCTATTTGCACAGTTCCACTGTGTTAAATATTATGTCTTATCAAACTGCATAAAATGCCATAAGAAGCAACTATATAGTGCAAATATCGACCCTTTAGCCATTGTGCAGGGAAGCAGATGTTAACAGAAATAAAAGATATTTCATGGACTATATCAAGTTAGTTGTCAATGCTAGATCTGTCTGTTTACATTGATCACTATTATACACAAAAGTATTTTGCTTTGAGCCTAACAATTTTGCACGAAAATAAAATGCTTGACCTTTCCAGGCATGAACCTGATTTGTTTACTTTAGCTGTTAGTATTCCAAGAGTCTGTTCTCAAAGAAGTTGACCATAAATTGATGGGAGTATATTGTTTAGAAATCTCATCCATTGCCCATTAGTGGATATTATTTGTATCTTGTGAAAACATAACTATCTGTTTGAAGAAAGCTAAAGTGTAATAAAACTTCATTCCTCCTTTGGTCTAAATGTAACATACTTCTCTCAGAACATGTGTGTAACTGCTACCAGATCATTTATGGGAATGTTTCTATGAGACATAGTTAATGCCACTCATTAATGAAATGTAGGGATCAAAGAAAGAATGCTAAGTATAAATGCCCATCTCTGAACTTATTGTGACTTCTATTACCAGGGAGTTGAACTAAATTATTCAAAATATCTTCCTCCACTTGTGTACACTATTGCAAATTTGTGGAGTATATTATTTTGGTTTATCATTTTATCATGAGCATTTTTCCAGTAGCATATGTTTTTTCCATTTTACCACACAATAGTGCAATCTCACAATCGCATCAATTCCACAGCAATTCTCAGTCCCCCTTCAGGGCACTGTCCTCCTACAGTAAAGAGTTTGTAGCTCTGCCTTTCTTGCAACATGGTTCAGGGAAGGTAGTAGAGCAGGTAAGAGTTAATCTTGGCTGTGAACTTGATTGGCCTGAGAAACATTTGAGAGATTATCAAGACATAGTTCTGGGGTATGTCTGGGTTGGTCATGGCATGTGACCTGCAGACTGTATCCAGTCTCTGGCCCTCTTTCTTTGCCCCCCGCCACGAATTGAACAGGTTTTCTGTGCAACACCAAGTGTTCCTGCCTTGAACCCACCAGCTCATTACAGTAATTTAATCCAAAGTTGAGTTTCTCAGAAATATTTTCCTGGAAAACATTCCCTGATTTATGAAAATTAAATAAAAATACTAATGAAATGAGTACCAATAGAGAGGAAATATAATGAAGACTTGCTGTTTTCTTTGCATTTATTTTAGCATCTAATTTAATTCCAAAATGTGGACTGACTTTCACACTGTTGACTTCTGTCCTTTAAGCTACTTTATCTATCTCCTTGAAGGACCGAACTGAAGTGTTTGTCCTTAGGCATTTATCACTTGAATCTGACATTTCAGCATCCATTTGACAGATTAATGGCGAAAACTGCCAGGACTGATTTCTTTCTTCCCATGACTTTTGGCACAAGCAGATACTTTTAGAGGTATTTTCTATAGGTCTTAGAATAATTTTAAGGAAATTTGTGCAACAATAGTTTTCTTAAAGCTAGCTTTCATGCCCCTAAAGCCATGAAATTTCCTTGATTGATCAAGTGATCCTCAGTATTATATAACTGTAAAAATTATTGGTTAGTATCGTTGTAGTTCCTGGGTTAATCCAATTCTTGTTTTGCCAATTTAATATGCAGTGCTTGGCTAATACAATTTCTTTTTAAAATTAAGTTGATTATAAGCTTAGGAATGAAAGCTAGTTAACCAAATTAAACACATTTTTAAAATGTAAATTATAAAAAATCAATTTGTATGACATATCACTCAAATATGAATTTTATGCATCAATTTCTAAGAATATAGTACTCTGACTGTTTTACCTGGTAATTGCCAATCTCCATCTCATGTTCTGTGTTCAATAAACATTTGTGATGAATGTGTGAAGATTCAGGGCGAATCTGGGGTGGAGAAGAAGCCACTCAATTTTCAAAGTTACTTTCAAGTTCAGGAAATCATTGACAAATTATGCAGCTTTTCTATGGAGGTCAGATCCAGAATCCTAGATGTTGAGTTACTACAATTTAATAAGATGCGATGCCTGTCACAAATATAAGCAGCATGTATTAATTTTCTAGTGTTACATAACACCTTACCACAAACTGAACAGCAAACAATAACCGTTTATTATTTCACTGTTTCAGTATGTCAGAAAATGGACAGAACAAGACTGCCCAAGATCTCAGCAAGCTCAAGGGTAGAAGCCACCGCTGGTTGCAATTCTTATCTGGGGCTTGGGATGCACTTTTGAGCTTACTGCGTATTCCGAGAACTCAAGAAAAAGCACCAAGGAATAAAGGAGATTCTTTAGGACAGTGGTGGCAACCCGAAGGCCCCCATGCTGATTTTCTTTTAAGACAAAAGATGTCAATGTCTGACGTGTTTATTCTAAACTAAAACCTCAGTATTGGGGTTTAATTGCAGTGTGGGCACTTTGGGACAAAAAAGTGGGTTTTGGGTTGCAGTCTGGGCACTCATCTGTGAAGCGTTCACCCAAACTATTCCAGAGGGCAGGTTTGGGGTGATTCACTAGGTAAAGAAAAGCAACCAGACAAGGTCCTCTGAAGCCAGAGGAAATAATAAGTAGTTGTATGAATTAAATATAAATACCAAGTATTACTACTTGAGCAGGCACAGAAACGGGACTATAATTTCAATGACATTTCTTTTCTATTTTGCTTTATGCACACTGGTATCTATAGGCACACTCATCTTAGTTTTCCTTTATCTCTTATTCCTTTATCATGTACTATAAGATGTACTGATTTTAATCCATCTTTAAATATTGTTATTTGCACATAGTATCTCAGTGACATAATGTCAGTAGAGAGTAAATATCACTCAGTATCTTACTTCTCTTCACGGGAAGGGCGTTGGTGCCTTTCCTTGGATGTAGGACAGTCATAGCATATTAGGTAGGCTTATAATCTTACTATTGTCTTCATTTGAAGATTAAGTATGTCGTAGGCCAGTTTACATGGGTGCCAAGTTGAAAGGGTCCAAACATTGACGGTTAATTTTATGTGTCGACGTGAGTGGGTTAGGGAATGTCCAGAGAGCTTGCAAAACATATTTCTGCAGTGCGTCTATAATGGTATTTTCAGAAGAGATTCATATTTGAATTAGTAGAGAGAGAGTAAAGAAAAGCCATGCTTAACAAAATATGTGTTAATATCTACTCCACTGAGAACCCAGACAGGACAAAAAAGTGAAGGAAGAGCAAACTCTGTTTAAGCTGGGGCAACTGTCTTCTCCCGCCCTCAAATATTGGAGCTCCTGGTTCTCAGGCCCTTGGACTCCACACCTCCATCAGCCCCGTCTCTTCCCCAACAGACTCTCAGGCTTTGGCCTTGGAATAAATCATACCACTGACCTTCCTGCTTCTCTAGCTAACAAACAGCATTTTGAAGGATGTCAAGACCTCTGTAACCTCTCGAGCTAGTTCCCACAATATAATGTTAGTTATGTATCTATTTTTGTATCTATTGGTTACTTTATTTATTCTGGAGTCACAAGAGCCCAAAACATTCAAGTCATGGAATATTTCTTTTTTTTTTTCTCCTTTGTATCTCACCCTTTGCAATTCTCAAAATACAGACTGTAGGTCAAATGGAAGCTTTCAATTATTGTTATTTGATTTACTAAATTCTTATCTCTAATATATTACAGGGTAATACAATATGATTATGTAAAATAATTCTGAGGCATAAGTAGTGTTTAAAAATACTTTACTTCCCATGAAAGTGTAATTATGCTGAAGATATGTGTATACATATGAATATATTCATCTTCAAGCTACAATATTATAAACAGTACAATGTATTTATATTATAGATAAATATTGTAGAATTTACAAATTCTATTGAAAAATTACATACCTACTCAAAAAATCATGGAGATTATTTAAGATGTACTGCCTGTTACTATAAGTATTTATTATAAGCAGAGTGCGCTCATGTCCATTAAGTAGTTTTGATTGCACTGGCTGGAGCCATCATGGTGAAAATCATACTTAATTGATCTGAAGGAAACAGAAATATGTATGTTATATAGTGATGAAACATATTACATCTCATGTAAGACTCATAACTAATATTTCTCTTATTCTGCTTATTGCCAAAATAATATAATACTCATATCAAGGAAAATTGAAAACACAACAATTCGTTCCTACCATGCTTTTCAGTCTTTGTCCAAATGGTAGCATGACTTTATGAAATATCATGATTTATAATTGTAACTATTAATTTATATGAATTTCATATTTTGTCTTTTGTTACATTATATATAATATTTTTATTCAACACTGTATAAATATTTTATGTTCCATAAATTCTTGTGAATGAGGAAAGATTACCATGTTAAAATTTTTGCTGTCAAGCAGCTCCCAGGATAATTGGGAAATCGACATGTACATGGAAATTTATTACAAAAAAACCTGTATTGTAATATACATATCACAATGGTGCTCAATAGAGAGTAATAAACTCTACCGCATCCTTTATAGCTGAGTAGTTTTAAAGAACACTGATTGTATTATTGAGCACAAATTATATTCAAACAAATAGTTCATTTCATAAGAACTGAGTTGAATTGCCATGATGCAATAATTAATATATTTACACAAAATAAATTAAACATGGTGGACACTAATGTCTTCAGATACAATTAATCTGAACTGGAGTCATGGGACAGGCGTCCTGTTCGTGCAACTAAGCAGAATGGAGTAGCAAGAGTTAAAATGTCACAGTCCTGTGTCATGGGCTGCTCTCTGTTCATTGTGAAGGAAAATTCTAATCTTCTGTGCCTAGAATGGGAGCAGGAAGATATGGAGGAGGGCAGCTCTGGTGTCCGCCTGTGAGCGACACTGACAGGCATGAAAAGCCGGGTTTCCAAACATCCTCAACCCTGATGCGGAGTTCTTGTCAAGCCAGGGCACAAGAACAAGATACATTGACAGATCACACCAGTCGCAAGCTAGGAGCAATCCTAGACAGGTCACAGACCGTCTGTCACAGCTCTTTGAGGGAAAGCAAAGATGGGACCAGCAGGCGGGGCAAATCGCATCCATTTTACGTACTTATTAAGCCATGGCCACCTGGACCGTGTCTGGGAGAATGATCACTGAATTTCTCTCAGCCAGAGTAGGTTCCCACCACATTTTCTTCCTGAAAAAAGTACTTTTGCTAAATGGCAGTAATTATATCAAGATCCTATTTACTGTAAAGGCAAAACATTTAATGTGTAAGAAATGGAAGAATTTTTACTTTTCCAAGTTTAACTTAGTTTATATTACAAACTGTGTAAAAACACTCAAGGTTTCAGAGTATACAATATTTGTTTAGTTAATGAAAATATAGCTTTTTGTTTGTATCCCTAAAGTTTAATTTAAAAGTGGGTTATAGAAAATAACCTCAAGGAATACTGATAAGATACTGTAATTTATTCTTTTGTATTCTTCCTGAATTAAAAATCTATCCGTCTTTTCACCATGCTTTAGTAAAGAATGACATTTCTTGTTAAGTGAGAAGGAAGTGCTTGGAGTTAACAATGCAATAGATTTCATTATTTTTATAGAGGAACAATAGTCTATTCCTCAATTATTGTGTGGATCTGCACTTGTTATTGTCTATTGAATAAAATTTCTAAGCCCTAAATTCTTTAGATCAAAGTGTGTTTCCTTTTATAAATTAGAATAGCTGTTATTTAGTTATTTTATTTATATCTTTTTTAAGCTGATTGTCTTTATTATGTGACAATATTCCCTTCAGATACAATTGTTCAACTTCTCTTCTTGCATGGAAATATAAATGACCTAAACCATAAGACTGAAATCTTTACATCTTCCTTTACAATATTTTCCTTGCTTTATTTTCACTGAAGAATATAAACATATTTGCATCCCCCAATCTGAAAAATAATAGAGGAAAAGAAAATTAAATTTTGAATTAATAAGAATGTCAAATAGTTATAGTTTCCTATTTCATGATGTTGACTAAGAAGAAGATAAATAAACCAGTCTAGTCATTAGTTTTGATAAATATAATGCACTATATTTTCACCTTTTCATTGATCATTTAGTCATCACTTAATACACTCAGGACTCAATTTAAATTCAATATCATTTAATGTATTAGGAGAAAATTCAATATATATATTCATAATATTATCTCCCAGGTCCTGCAATTTTCCCTTTTTTTAAATCAGGAAAACAATGTGGGAAGAATTTATTTTCAATAGTCTTTTATTGATTAATGGAAGAGTAGTAATGTCACTTATATGAAATAAGATTTTAAAAAGAATTTGAGTGTTTCTTGCTTTCACATTGCTATTTTTAGTTATTTTATGCAGTTATTGATATTTTCAGTATAAAAACTGGAAAGGGAAAATGCCTTTAATATATTTGCATTTAAAAACATCCTAATTTTATATTATTTCCATATCTATAACTATGCCTACACATCTATTTTTATGCATAGTGACATATAATTATTTCTCTTTGTTATTCATAAAAGATGTCAGTTTAAACTGTATGGTGATTTAGTTTTTACTACCCAACTTACAGAGTTATTTTATTTAAAATTATCTCTTTAAATAGAGGAAATGAATGAAGTTACCTCACGTGGCCTCCATTAAGTACTGTAGGGCCCGACACCACTTAGGATTTGTCTGGAGAGAGAAATATCTTTATAAACACATACTTTCTTTTCAAAATTTCCGTGTAATTTTTATTACCATAAAAATTGGATAATTTGTGTGAAAATTGGTGTTCATTTTCCAGGTTTAAGTACAAGGCAGTAAGAG
Organism: Hystrix cristata; assembly: GCA_004026905.1. NCBI lineage: Eukaryota > Metazoa > Chordata > Mammalia > Rodentia > Hystricidae > Hystrix > Hystrix cristata. Next base: position 51,884 of record PVJO010003943.1, on the reverse strand, counting down.
TGCGAATACAGTGGTTTTTGGTAATACAGAACTTGCCCTGCTCACACGATTTTCTTCTTTTGAACAATAAAACCCACTTTTGCTTTACCGAATCAATCAAAACTCAGTGATTTCCTGGAGACTAGGGCACCGTACATTTTGTCTTATGTAATTCTATTGATATTAATCAAATAACAATTATAAACAGCATATTTGGCATTAACTGTAAAAATCATTACAAAAACAATTAGGAGAATATTATCCTACGAGGGCATCACCTTCATTTTCCTCCTTCTCACGGCAACTGTGACCATCTAAAATTGTATCGCTTACTCACTTGTTTCTCTATTTTTTTTTTACCTCTGCTGAATATAAGTTCCATGAAGACAAAAACTAATAAACATTTTACAACATCTTAATTACATGAGATTTTATACTTGGAAAGTCACAACAAACAGCTCCGGCATATTTTTTTTTTTTTTATCTAAATTAGACCATCGTTAGCATACAGTATTGCCCCATTTGTTTTAATGTTTTTGTCCTTCTAAGTCTCTCTGCATTTTCCCAACTACTGCAGGTTACATTTTACAAATCATTTGTGTCTCCTGATGCCTAATCATTTCAGAATGAAAGAACAAAGCATTGTTTTAAATAAAAAATACATTTAGAAAAAAATTATAATGATGTAATAATATTGTAGAATTCAAGGTCAATTTCCAAAACTGAAAACAGCAATCTAGTTGAGTTTGGTTATCTAAAGCTGCATTTGTTGTTGTCTATTGAACAAAATTTCTAAGTCCTAAATTCTTTTTTTTTTTCCTAAGTCCTAAATTCTTTACATCAAAACCTATGACCTTTTGTTCCCTTTTATCATTTTATTGTGTTGGAGGATGCAGATATATATTCTGTTGTATAGCAGATGGGAAGAAAATCATAAAGGCAAATAGAGTGACTTTAGTCTTCAGGTTTCGGTTAATTCTTTTTTCCATGAATAAGGACAAGTTGAACAATGTTATCAAATTGATTTTCATATTGACCAATAATCTTACTGTTATCCTTCATAGCTATTGCTCTTAGGCAGAAATGAGATTAATCATTATGCATTGCATTAAATTTTCATAATTCCTTAGGCTATTTAAAAATGGAATGTCTCATTGTCTTTCTTGATCAGAGAAGAGCAGATAAATTACTTTGCAAAATGACACTAACTTGTGAATTCTCTAATGTTTCATTATAATTAGATTAAAGCTATGCATTTTAGCAGGGAAAGCACATAAGGGGTGCCATAGTGTTTTCAGAGTATAATATGAGGAGGCACATAGGGGAGATTTGTCTGAATATTTAGCTATACTTAATTAGTATAATTTTTATTGTTTGGTTATGATGTCCATCAGCATTCTTTATAACGAAGTTACTATTTGTCCATTTGTAATTAACAATAATTTTAGACTATACTTGACTCTGTGTTAAATAGAGACTACTGTACATTAGCATATACATACACGGTTTATAATTTCATGTTATTTTTTAATAATTTTTTACATAACTCACAGTCCTACCCAAATGTACAGTATTTGACCATCTAAAAAAATTTACTTTTTTTATCCTAACTCCTTCTCAAAGGTGAAAATATTAAAATTTTTCTTCACCATCTATTAATTTTGTCTATTCTATAAATTCATCAAGATAAAAACAAATATGCTGTATTTTGCTTTTCTCTATTTTACACATGATAAAGCCTTTTAGAATGATTCACTCTACATGTTTTGTGTTTCGGTAGTTTGCAAAATTTTATTTTTGGGTAATATTCTATTACATGAGGACAGCATGGTCAAGCTCTACTTTCTCTTGTGGACTGACATTTGTATAGTACAAAGCTTGGGCATATAATATAGATATTGGTATGAATTTTAGTGATGTCTTTTTGTGGGCATCTATCCTTGTTTCACTTGGCTAGACATTGACGAGATTACTTCCTGAGTAATATACTTGTTATATATTAAGTTTTTGTTAGTTCTGCTCAACAACAATCTAGGAGAATCACATTTGAGTCACAGCCTCACTAAACTGTGACGTCAATCCCTTGTGTACCTGTGTGGTTGTGCCTAATTATAACTTCTATTCCATTTCTTGATTTAATTCATGCTTCTATAACGATTGGTTCTTCATTTTTCTTTGAAAAATATATGTTCACATCATTTGATCATATCCTTATAGGGCTTTTTGTAAATTTCATTTTATTAGTAAGTTGAAATGCTTTTATTTTATACATAAATTTTCTGTCACATATAGACTTATAATTTCTCTTTTTATAAAGTGGTCGTGAGGATTGAACACAGAGACTGTGCAGTGAGCTACATCTCCAGCCACTTCTTTGTACTTCTGGAGACAGGATCTCAATGATTTGCTAAGCTGCTCAGTCTGGGCTCAAACTTGTGATCCTCCTGCCCCAGCCTCCCGGAATGCTGGGATGACAGGCTTGACCAGCCACACTTGGCCAATTTTTCTCTCTTACTCCATTCCTTGTCCCATTATGTTTGTAATATGGATAGTTTGACAACAGAAAATATTTAATATTTAGTAATTTTAGCTTGCAAATTTTGTACATTATGCTTACTTCAGTGAAATCTTTTCCTATTCCTAGTTCTAACTTTATTTTCATGTTCTCTTCCAGAATTTTAACAAATCTAGTTTTATTTAAATTTATGGTCCATCGCATACTTTTATATGTGTGACATGAGTTAGGGGTTGTGGCTCATATCATGTGGATTTTCCCAGTTGAATATCCAAATTTTCCAGAACGACTCCTTAAGAAATGTTCATTTCCTCGGTGAGTTTTCTTGGCACTATTGTTTTCTTATGTAAACTGACCATACCGGTATTCCACCTGTATCTGTTTATTTTATTGCAAACTTCATTCTTTGTCGTTGCTGAAGTTTGAATCCAGGGCCGCATGAACCCCAAGCATTTGTTTTACCACAGAGCTGTGCCCTCAGCCCCTGTGCTTTTTTGATTATTGCAATTTTACTACACCATTGATGCTCATCTTTTTTCTTTTCAATAATATTTTAGGTCTCTTATATTTCTAAAGAAATTTTAGACACTTTATCTATTTGTCTAGTAAAGCATCCTGGAAATATGAATTGGGTTGCATTCAATCTATAGGTCACCTTGGGAAAACGTGGTAGAATAACACTGGATATTTAATTAATGAACATAATATAGTGTCACTTTTCAAAAACTTCAGCTTTTCTAAGGATTTTTTTTTCTGTTTCTAGTATTATTTTTGTGTGATTAATGTTATTTTTCTTTTTCTTTTTTTGGTGCCGGGGATGGAACTCAGGGCCTTGCGCTTGCTAGGCAAGCACTCTAACCACTGAGCTAAATCCCCAGCCTTGATGTTATTTTTCAATGTGGATATTTTGCATTACTTTTAAAACTATTTTCTAGGAGTTCTATTGTAATGATATTTTTAAGATTTTAGAATTTTTCACTCGCTTAATGCTAGTATAGAAAGTATGGTATTAAGTTTTATCCTCATATTGTGTGTCTTGCCAATCTCAGGAACTCTGGAATATTTTATGAGTTCCTTCAGCTTTGCTTACTACAGAATTATGTTATTTATGAATAGGTAGCATTTTACTACTTACTTTCTAACAATAATTGTAGTTTCTTGCTTTATTTCCCTGACTAGGGCATCGGTCAAATGTCATACAGAAGAGATGATAGAAAATAGCCTGTGTTTATGATCTTAGGGGAAGAGCATCTTGCTATGTGTAGGTTTTATGGATCATATTTCTTCAGACTGAGGGATTTTGCCTCTGATGCTAATTGGATGACTTTACATCCCAACATAGATTCTCCGTGTCATTAGTTAAATGTTTTATTCTGTATTAATTAAAATAGTTATATGCTTTTTTCTTTCACATTGTTATTATGGTATATTAAACTGTTTTTGAAATGTTATATGAATTTATCTAAATTAATTCCCTAGTATTTTTGTAACCATCTATGTCTGGGCTTTCAAGAAATGGTGGATTGCACTTTTCTTGAAGTGAAGTGCAATTGTCTGTGATGTCCAAGTCTGTCCCGTTCAGTCAGAGTTAGGCCCGCACTGGGGGAGGGTGGCAGGTGCGCACTCCTGCTCCACAGGATGAAGGAGGCTGTGTGCACCTAGAGTTGCTTTATCAATGAACATTTGACAGAACGCACTGGGAAAAATAGAGTTTTCTTTATGGAAATAATTTGATAGTGAATTAAGTTGATTGAGCACAGGTACAGCTGAGCTGTGCTGATTTTCTATTTCATTTGTGTCAGGTTTGGCAAGTTGTATTTTTCAAACAATTTACCCGTTTCATCATACTTCTCATATGAGAGTCAAAAATTCTCATGGTATTTGAATATTTTTTATTGTTTGTGGAATCTGGAGTGGTCATCCCTCTTTTGTTTCTGCTACTGCTAACTTATACTTTCTCTCTCTCTCTCTTTTTTTTTTACATCTGTATAGACTTAATTTTTACTGTAACTATTTCAGAAAGCCAAACATATTACATTATTTTAAAATAAGTCATCCAACAAATCATGTCAGATATTTTTTAAAAAGATAAGCTTTTGGTTAGGCAGTATATCTGGGCAGCAACTTCACTCTTATACTCCACATAAAGAATTCTACCGGCTCAATGTACTCAGTATGACTATTTCACCTGCACAGATTTTGGCATCTCAGTTTTGCTGGTCTTACTCAGATAAATATGTCAAGTTCTCAGAATGCAGAGTGTAAGTTTCCTTCTCTCTCTCTCTTTTTTTAATTTTAATGGTACATTTTAGGTGTGGTATCTTCGCAAAGAATTAAAAACATCATACTGCAGCGATATATGCACATCTGTTTATAGCAGCACAGTTTAATAGCTAAATCTTGGAAACAATCCAAATGCCCATCAACAGCAGAATGAATAAAGAAAATGTGTTTTTTTTTAATACAATGGAGTACTACTCTGCCATAAAGAATGATAAGCTTGAGATATTCCTAGGTAAATGGATGCATTTTGAGACCATACTCTTACGTGAAATAATTGGACACACATGTTTAAATACCACATAGTTTCTCTGGTGTGAGAAACTGAAAGTGTAGATAAAGACTGAAATGTATTATATTGGGAAAGAGAAGAAAATGTCCAAATGGGAAAGGGAACAAGGGAAGGGGAACAGAACAGAGGACATGAGAAATAATACATGGAAGAAAAAAAATGGAAACAAAGCTTTTGTAAATATGGAGGGACGAGGGCGTGAGGGGAGGGGAATGGGAAAAAAAGAAGCAACAAGGTATATCATGTACAGGTACAAATCCCCCATGATGAATGTTATCACTATGTACATCTCTCTTTCTTTTTTTCTTTTCTTTTTCTTCTTTTTGGTTAAGATTTTATACCATGTAGAAACTTCAGAAAACCAAAGTTTGACTTCTTTTTAGTTGCATGTATTTTATTTTATTTTATTTTGCTTTTAGCATTCTAAGTTAAATTCATTTTAACTGACATGTAAAAATATAAAAACTTCATATTAATAGAGTTGCATGTTATGTTTTGATAATATGTACATTATGCAACATTTAAATCAGGTTAAACATATCTATCTTCTTCAAAGTTCATAATATCTTTATGATAAAAGTCTTCAAATCCTTTATTATAGCTTTTTGAAATGCGCAATATTCGCACTCAACGACCAACTTCTCATCCTTTCCCTTCTACTGTCCTCAACTGCTGGTAACTGCAATTCTACCTCCATCTCTGGGAGATCGGGTTTTTTTGATTCCACTTACAAGTGAGATGAATCTAATCCATTTCTAATTTAATTATGTTGCAACCAGAAAGCATAAAACATGTAACTTGGACTTTTAAATTTGATGTGACAGAATTAAATCCTGACCTCAGTACAGTTAGGCAATAGTTATATAGATACTTCCTCAAGTTTTTCTAATTGTTCATTTTTAATTGCTGAGATAAATGTTTACAAATTCTAGTGATTGTTACAGACATTTTTACCTTTTATATCTGTCAGCGAGTACCCTGTTTTGTACTTATTCTATTAGATACACATATTTCTGGACATTATAACTTCTGAAAGAACAATTTTATTGTTATGACATTTCCCTCTTAATCTATCAGAACTTTTTCCTGTTATTTATATTCCCACATCAGCCTTGTAATTATGTCTACTTTAGGGGCTTCCTTTATTAATGCTTTGACTCCCAATATAAATGTCTTTATATTTAAACAGAGCTTTATTATACATATGACTAAGTCATAGTTTTCATTCATTGTGAAATTATCTGATTTTTAAATTATATAACCAACACTTTTTATTTTTAGTTAATTGTTGGCATGACTACTATTACCTATAGCCCTAAAATTTATTTTCTATTTATCCCATCTCTTTTGCTGTTGTTCTTATATGTTTCTTTACCTCATATTTCCTGCTTTCTTTGGGGAAAAGTGTAGTCATTTGTATTACAATTCCATTTCTTTGTTGCCATTATATTTATATCTCTTCAATCTCTTTTTGTGCTTTTCCTAGGAATTACAATCTGCATCTTTAACTTATCATTATCTACACAAAGGTAATATTTAACATTTCATATGAATTGCATGAACCTAAAATATATGGTTTCAGTACTGCTCTTTGTAGTCTTTCTCTCACATATAATACACACACACATGTATATACACACACACATATACACACACACACACACACACACACATATATATAATATACATATGTTGAAAACCCTACAGTATTTTATGGTTTATAATATTCAGTGACTTAAGTATTTCCTTTAATTTTTGTTTTTATCTGGAGCATATTTTAGAGACTGGACAACTGTAGTATTTCTCAGATGAGAGATCTGTAGCCCAGGTAGTTTACTGGATTTGATGGTCTAGATTTATTTCTATTTCATCTTTACCTTTGAAGAAAAATTTTACCCTAAATATAGTATTGTAGAGCATTTTCCAGGACTCTCTAGATTTGAATTTACTAAATTAATTTTTGATTGAAAGATATTCACAATTTCTTCCTTTGTATGCAATATGTGGCATTAGATTTTTCTGAAATTTATTTTTATCTTTGTATTACAGCAGCTTGGGGGTGAGGCATCTAGATATTGGTTTCCTTGAAATATATTCTTGTTGATTTTTGTTATGTTTCTATTATCTGTGTGTTTAGAGTTTTAATCAGTTTGGGGATTTATAGGCATTATCATTTTCAAAAACTTTCTTCCCCATTTGTCCTCTCTTTGCTTATGCTTGAAGTACTTTTACATATGTGGTATATGTTTCCATGTGTACCACATATCATCATTTTCAAATTTTGTTCTGAATATTGGTCGATTTTGCTTACTCCACCTTCACATTTAACAGCTGTTTGCTTCTTATGCTTATGATCTTCTTAAAACGTTTTATGCTAAGTATTGCAACATTAGTTTTAGAATTTCACCTGATATATATTTCAATTTAACTAAGTTTCACAATCTATTTATTATGAAAAGATTTGTTTTAAGAGCTCAGGTACCTTTATAATATATTTTCAAGGTCATTTGCTAATCTCAACATCTGAGATAATTTGAATTAGCCTTCTATTTTCTGTTTTCTTGTTTTGTTCTATTAGTTATAGCTTCCTGTTTCATTTCTAATCTGAAATATTATTATTTTTGTCTACTGGATGATATATACTCTTCTTCTGTGATTCTCTGTTCATTTTCCAGACAATATGGAAGTTCCAAATTTTCCTGAAGCCAGCATGTAAATGTCAAGGAAATACAAGTTATAGCTAATTAAATGTCTTGATTCAATGGTCAGCAGCTCCAGGTTCTGCCTGAATCTGTAGTTCTCCCTATGTTCAATTAATTTTATTTATACTTTTTCTAGTTCTCAAATTATTACCTTTGAGATCATTGTGCCCATGCAAGATACTTTGTCATTACTGGAAAGTGTAAGACTTTTTGGTGTAAGTATTAATGAATATCTCAGCAATGTAAACCTTTCATAATTGCTTTCAAAATGATAATAATATATGGGGATAATTCCAAAGCCAAATAGGTTGCTTTAGAAAATTATTAGTTAGGTGTAGTTTAAATGCTACTATTAAATAACCATATTTCTGAAGGAAAGAGAAGCTATTTTATTATAAAGTAAATGCTATTTTAAATCACATGTCACAGCACATAAAGAAAAATAACACATTAGCATAGATCAATGCATTTATTATTGAGGCTGAAGAGTGTGAAATAATCCATATGACATCAATGAATATTTGCTCTTGCCTGTTGCTATGCTTTAATCCTAATTGGGATTATGAACATGACTATATCTTTGGGCACGTTATAAAATATTCAAAGACCAATCTGTTTTATCAACTTGTTATCCAGTTTTGTTTTCAGATTTACAGACCCTCATTTGCACCTCACTGTTTCAAAATAAGGTGTAGGTAATGTTTAACAAGATTGATAAACACTCATTGATGAGAGTTTTTAAGGCTCAATTACTATACTTGGACACCACCCCTCCCCCCAAAAAGATGATGGGATTGTTATAGGTGGATATATGATGTGAGTTTTACAGAATCATTTGATAAAAAGTAGGCAAAAGATTAAATTTTTGGTTTGATAGATAACAACTCTGACTACAGGCATGTAGGCAAGACATGAAATACATTCAAGGTAAGTAACAAAAAATAAAAACCATAAAACTCAGAAAAGGGAAAGTGAAAAATAATTATACACATGTGAGCTGATTATGAATGTAAAAAAATCCTGTGGAATCTATAAATAATTACTAAAATTTATAAGCTAATTCAGAAAAGTCCTAGGCTGTGAGATCTATACATGAAAATCAATTATGTTTCTGTTGCCCAGCATGAACAATGACAAAATAAACATATAACACTATTGACTATTGCTTTAAGATTTTAAGTACTTAGGAAAACGTCTAACTGTATTGTGAAAAATTCAGACTAGTATTAACTATATTGCTGAATAGGTATAAAGGAAATACTTAATATAAAGTTATATCATGCACATGGATTGGAAGGCTTAATATTTATAAATTCCTATTATGGTCACATCTATCTACAAGTAAAAAAGAATGGAGGAAGGTGTGCTAAAATTTATATGGAATTGAAAGCGCTTTGAAATAGCCAAAACAAGTTTGGGAAAGGCCAGAATTTAAGGATTTATACTATTTAATTTTTGTCTTAGTATGAAGGTACTAATAAAATGTTTTACTGACAAACAGGTGAATGCAAAGGATAGAGAGTCCGGCATAAATGTACATATATAGCCAATTTAATAGGACCACAGTGCTAGTCAGTTCAATATGGAATAAAGTATACTCAATCAGTAATGCTTAAAATGTGTGCATTTATATTAAATCTCCATCCTTTTAGCTATCTATTTTCAAAAGACTATGCAAGGTAAGTACTATCAACTGAGTGTTTGTGGTCCCCAACATCGATGTGTTAAAATTTCAACACTCAATGTGATGGTATTGGGTGCTGCCTTTGGCATGAAATTAAGTCATGGGGACAGAACCTTCATGAGCAAAATAGAGTTGCCCTTAGAAAAACAGACAGCTTACTTTTTGCACTTTCTATCTGGCTCTGGCTCTGTCTCTTTCTCTCTCCACCTCCTGCTTTTTCCATGTGAGATACAGTAAGAGTCAGAAAAGATCCGTCCAATGATCTTGAACTTCTTGGTTTTCACCACCATGAGAAACAATTATCATTATTTAATCTACCAAGTATAAGGTATTTCCTTACTGTAGCCTGAGCTAAGACACTGGATGCAGAATTAGAACTAAATCCATAAAAATAAAGCTCCTGGAAGAAAAGAGAAAGTTATTATTATCACTTTTCACAGGCAAGAATTTATTCACTTATTCATCAAAGACTACACAAAACACACTGATCACAAAAATCGATGTTGTTTTTCATCTAATTTAAAACACTAGACTCATTGAAAGAAGATGTTAAGAAAATAAATGGATGAGCCACACAGTGAGAAAGAAGACTTATAATATGTATTTGAGAAAAGCATTAAGCAGGGCATGGCGGCTCATGCCTGTAAACCCAGCGCTCGAGTGGGCTGAGGCAGAAGGATCACCGTGAGTTCACGGCCAGCCTGGAATATGTAGTGAGACCATATATATACATATATATATGTATATGTATATATATATATATAAAACTATAAAACAAAAGCATTACATCCAGATGGTATAAGTAACCCCTACCACAAGCCAATAAAAGTGGCCAAAGACCTGTACCACATTTTACAAAAGAATGTATATAAATAGCAAAAAGGAAAATGGAAATGTGTCAGCAATGTCACGATATTTAGAAATTAAAATTTCAAAAATGAAAAGGACTGATGATAACAGATGTAGGCCAACCAATAAGGAACAGCTGTAACTCTCCGCCATGGAAATGCACATACAGTGTAGTACAACTACTTTGGAGGACTTATTTGATAGCTTCCAAGAAAGTTAAATATATTTCTACCTATTACTTACAAATTCTATCTCCAGCTGTTTTCAAATGGGAACTACAAATATAGGCTTAGGATGCTCTTAGCAACGTTCTTACTAATAGTCAAAGTGTTGAAGAAAGCAAATTGCATTATCACGGAAGTAAAAACAACTTGTAATCATACATCAAAACAATAGTCAGCAAGAAAGGAATAATAGAGACTTCACACATGCAACAATATGGATGTATCTTGCTATCCGTTAAGGAAAATGGAAGGTATACAAGAGCTGAATTTTTTTTTTCTTTACAGGCTCTCACCAGGTAGTCTACTGGGTCTTTAAACTCACTATATAGCTCAGGTCGACCTAGAACCCATAGCAATTCTCTTGCCTCAGCCTCATGATGCTGGGATTACAGGCCTGCACCACCATACCTGGCAAGAGTTGACTTAAAAAACAAAATCTATTTACATAAAGTCCAACTTCAGACAAAACAAATCTGTAATGAAAGAAATCAGAAAGTGTTTGCTTTTGGGTTGGGAGAAGGGATTAGTTACAAGGGGACTCATGAAAACTTCATGGGAAAATGACAAAGCATTTTTAGAGCTGTTTGCATCAGTGTGTTTGTATACTTCTCAAAAATTCCAGACTTATGAAATTTAAAAATAAGATCTTTGAATTTCATTGTATATTAAACACGCCTCAGGAAAGAATAGAAGTAAATATATAAATCTATTATTTTGTCATGCAAAAAGGAAAAGGTACTGTTGCCATATCTCTGATAGAATGGGTATTTTTGAACGATATGGAATTATTGAGTCTTGGCCATAGACATTATGATTTATAAAATTAGTGCACTGATCAACATGCTACTATATTGTTTATTCTTTCCATTATTTTGACATTTTAAAATAGATGTTATTGCATGGGTTTCAAATATATTTTAAGCATTGAATTAGGCAGAATGGGTGGATTTTTTATCAACTCCATATTTATTCAAGTAAAGATATGAGAAGAACTGAGTGCATTCATGTATGTGTGTATGTTATTGTGGGCTGTGTCTCTGCTTGTGTGTCATAAGTACGGGTAAGCAATTATGAAATATGGATGTTAAGAACCTCATGTAAACATCTGTTAAGCAATTTCAATATATGTAAAATATAAATGCATGTCTTCAATTTTTATTTTTTGATAGTACATGTTTGCAGTATATAATGATTACATTCTTCATGGAGATTTGGTACATGTACATACCACATCTTAATTCTCTTTGTTAACCCTTTTCCCTCCCTTCCCTCTTCCCACCGTCCATCTCTTGGACCCCCTCTCTTTTGCAAAAGATCCATCTCCTTATTTCCTATTTAAAGATATCCTATTGCAGTGACTCACACATACCCGTGTTTATGGCAGCACAATTCACAACAGCCAAATCTTGGAAGCAGCCTGTATGTCCATCAGACGAATGAATAAAGGAAGTGTGGTATTTATACACAATAGAGTACTACTCTACCATAAAGAAGAATAAGTTTAAAACATTTGTAACAAAATGGATGACCCGGGGCTGGGGATTTAGCTCAGTGATTAGAGTGCTTGCCTTATAAGCACAAGGGCCTGAGTTCGATCCGCGGCACCACAAAAAAAAAAAAAAAAAAAAAAAAAAAAAAAAAAAATCTGTCCAAAATGGATGACCCTTGAGACAAAAATGTTAAGTGAAGTAAATCAGACACCCAAGCTTAAATATTGTATGGTTTCCCTTATATGAGAAAACTAAAATATAAAGATATTTTTAAAATTTATTTTTCTCCATCTGGGTTCCTTTGACAAGACAACAGGTTAATCCACCTATCGAGAAAGAGAACCAGAAAACCAACACTTTTTAAATAAATGAGAGCTAATCTGATTTTTGACATAGGAAAATCAGTAAGCCACCCAATAGATACATTTGTTATGTTTTCAAAATGTAAAAGATTATAAAAGATGTTCCCAGAATAATTGGAAAATTTTATTATTTGTTCTGTGAATTTTTGTTAGTATAAATTGTGATTCTATAGAATTCCTAACAATGGCAGTAGTTCAAGAAATTTTTCCACATTATTAATATCAGAAAACAGTAATTTTCTTTTTCTACATATCTCGCTTACTTAAAATTGCACCATGACTTAGGGAAGAGAGTTAACTATATTTATACATAAATTATGAGGTTTAAAAGGTTGAAGACAATTCTCGAGACCCCCATTTGTGTTTTTTTTTCTCTTCATCATTTAGAAAATAGATAGAGTGAAGGGTTCATGAGGCTTTCAATAAGAAAAAAATTGGCAAGACCAGGTTTGTCAGCTAAATAAACATCTGCTAATATGCTGTGCCAGCCTCTGTCTTTTTCCAATGTTTGTGCTTCCTTCAGCTGTTTTATTTAGCTCCACACCGATAAATACGCTTTATATTTTTCATTGACTCATGGGCACAGTGGCCGGTAAACCGCAGAGCTCACGTTGTTGTGAACAGTCACAGCATTCTCGAAGACTCCACAAAAGCAGTTTGCTTTGAGTAGGAAGAATAGGAGAGGTGATCCACCTTTCTTTCTCTTAGGGGAGTCCATAATAAAATGGCAGAAATGTCTGAAGGATTCTCCTGCTGACCCACAACACCCCTTCACCATTTCGTACGCTTTATACTTTCTCATATTGGCAGGAGGCTTGGGGTTCAGATGTAACATAGTGATCTCACTGATCTTTATTCTGTGGCATTGTTCTTAGGACAGTGAAAAATAATTCAATTTTCCATGAAGAAGAATCATAGCAAAGCCCTCAGGACTCTCGCTCTAGTTTGCTTTTCAAAAAAGAATGCATAGCCTCAGAATGAGGCAACTTGGAAAGTATTTTTGTTTTGTTTTTTGGATTTTTTTTATTTTTATTTTTTAACCAAGAACATGTATTGGTACATTGTCCATATATTGATCACATTTAACGTGTTTGTTTTGTACCTGTACATGGTGTCTCTTGGTTCTCCTCCCCTCCCCTCCCCTCCCTTCTGTTCCCTCCATCCCTATTTACAGCAGGTTTATTTACAATTCTCCATGATTTCCCTTTCCCATTTCTTTCCGTTTTTTCCCTTCCTGCTTTTCCCTCCTTCCCTCTTTCTGGTACTCCTCTCCTTTGTATATTATCTTCCTTTTATATGATATCCATTACACTACTTTGTCCTTATTTACAGTTATGGTTTCTCATATCAGGGAAACAATTCGATATGTGTTCATGAGTGTCTGATTTATTTCACTTAGTAGTATATTCTCAAGGAACATCCATTTACATACAAATGACTCTAGTTTATCCTTCTTTATGGCAGTGTAGTACTCTATTGTGTAGAAAAGCCACATCTTCTTTAGCCATTCATTGGTCGCTGGGCATTTGGGTTGTTTCCAAGACCTAGCTATTACCAACTGCGCTGCTATAAACATGGTTGTGTGTATATCTCAGTGGTATGATGATTTTAAGTCTTCTGGAAAGATCCTCAGTAGGGGAATAGCTGGATCAAATGGAACCTCTAGTTCTAGTTGTTTGAGGAATCTCCATATTGATTTCCACAGTGGCTGGACCAGTCTGCATTCCCACAAACAGTGGAGGAGGGTTTCTTTCTCCCCACAGCCCCGCCAGCATTCGTTGTTGGTTGATTTTTTCATAGATGCGATTCTTTCTGGAGTGAGATGGTATCTTAATGTTGTTTTGATTTGCATCTCGCGAATGACTAGTGATGTTGAACACTTTTTCATATATTTATTTGCCATTTTTATTTCTTTATTTGAGAAATGTTTATTCATTTCAGTTGCCCATTTTTGGATTGGGTCTTTAAATTTGGGAGGTTTAATTTTTTTGAGTTCTTTGTATATTCTAGATGTTAGACCTTTGTCCGATGGATAGCTAGCAAAAATTTTTTCCCATTCTGTGGTTTTTCGTCCTGCTCTATTGGTGATTTCTTTTGCTGTGCAAAAGCTTTTTAATAGCATGTGGTCCCAAGCACTGATTCTTTGTATTGTTTCCCGTGCAGTCTGGGTTCTGTCCATAAATTTTTTTCCCAGCCCCTATATCTTCAAGGGTTCTTCCTATTCTATTCTCCAGTAAATTTAGTGTTTCTGTTTTAATGTTTAGATCTTTGACCCACTTTGATCTCAGTTTAGTGCATGGGGAGAGGCATGGGTCTAGTTTTAGTTTTCGGCATGTGGCAAGCCAGTTTGTCCAGCACCATTTGTTAAAGAGGCTATCTTTCTTCCAGTGAGGCTGTTTGGCTCCTTTGTTGAAGATGAGGTATTTGAGCGCATTTGGAGTCATTTCTGTATCTTCCAATCTATTCCATTGATCCTCAGGTCTGTCTTTTTGCCAGTACCATACAGTTTTTATCACTGTAGCTTTATAGTATAGTTTTAGATTGGGGACTGTGATGCCCCCTGCCTATCCCCTGTTGCTTAGGATTGTTTTTGCTATTCTGAGTCTCAACACCCAAAAGTCAATAGCATTCCTATACACAAACAACAAACCTACCGAAAAAGGAATAGCAGAAGATATACCTTTCACAATTACACACACAAAAATAAAATACCTAGGAGTCTATCTAACAAAAGATGTAAAAGATCTCTACATCGAAAACTACAGTACTCTAAAAAAGGAAATTGAAAGGGATATCAGAAAATGGAAAGATATCCCCTGCTCCTGGGTAGGAAGAACCAACATAGTGAAAATGGCTATACTTCCTAAATTACTATACAGATTTAATGCAATTCCAATCAAGATACCACCAACATACTTCAAAGAATTAGAAAGGACAATCATGAATTTCATTTGGAAAGTATTTTTGAAGTCAGAAACAACTTGTATTTAGGCATACCTATTAGCTTATTTATTTCAAAAATAAAGATGTTGAGTGGTTATTAAGTATTAACTAGCGTTTTCTAATTGTGCTTGTACTCCTTTTAAAACATGAATTCATTTGATTTTTAATAGTATAGACCCAAAGTTTAAATACAGCCAATATCTTTAATACATCTAGACTTTTTAGAAATTATTTTATTTACTGCATTTAAAATATTTAATTTAGAAATATAACTGTAGTTATGGGTTTTCTAGAGCCACTATAATAAATAGCACAGCCTTATTGTGACTTAAGCAACTGGAATTCATTTTCCCATGAGCAGTCTGAGATCAAGGTTTTTGCTAGAGTGGGGTTCCTTTGCATCCACTTGCTTTGGATTGCAGAAGATTTTCTCACAGTGTTGTTACTCTTTGTGCACAAATTTCTGGTGTCTTTTTTCACACCTGAATTTTTCCTTCTTTTAGTGACATCAGTTGGATAGAATTAGGCCCACATTAACACCCTTATTTTTACTTAATTATCTTTGTAAAGGACTTATGTCCAAATACAGTCACATTCTGTGGTAACTAGGAGTTAGGAAATCAACGTATGAATTCAAAGGGGACAGAGTTTAGTTCATAACACTGAATGTATTTAAAAACCAATAGTGGCAGGATAGAAATAGAGCAGGCATACCCACATTGCTTGTTTCAGAAAGAATTCCTAGTGAACATTCTTGAGGGCAAAATGAATCCTATTTCAATGAAACCTCAATTCTTTTTTCAACTTTAAGAAAATAAATTTTAAAAACAAGGAAATGAAATCAATCACATGCACCCCAGTGTTACTGTTAAGAAAAGATTGCTGATATTATGTTAAGTAAAAAAATTAAAAAGATAACAGATGCACCTTGAGACTATTCTCTTAAGTGAAATAAATAGGACACACATGTTTAAACACTGCATAGTTTCTCTGGTGTGAGAAACAGAAAGTCCAGATAAGGACCAAAATGTATAATATATATTAGGAAAAATGAAAAAAAATTGTAGAAGTTAGAAGGAGAACAAAGAAGAGGGGATGGGGCAAAGGAAGGAAGGGACAAGAAAAAAAAGAATGGAAGAAAAAAATGGAAACAAAGCTTTTATAAGTAAGGAGGGGGAGAGGGATTGAAGGGTGTGGGGGGAATAGAAAGAAAAACGTAGAAGCAAGATATATCATGTACAAGTACAAATTCCCTATGATGAATATTATTATGTGTATCTAAAAATGTATCACTAAGATAAAAAAGAAATAAAAATATAACTGAATAAAATTTTCCTGACTTAAACAAAGATTCAAAACTTCATACTGATTATAGACACATTACTTAGGTAAATTCAGCCAAGAATGTTGAAAGCAGAGATATATGCACACTTAAAATTAAGACAGATAAATGAAAAATGAAACACATGTTTTAGAATTACACAAGTACAAAAAAAAGCCAATAATAAAGATACAAGTGTGACTACTTGAATTGCTATCAGAGTTCCTCATGAATCACTGAATTCTAAACAAATTTATCCAGAAACTAAGATGTATTTCAAAGATTTTACATTCAATCAAGACATTTTTTGAAATATAAATTAACAGCCAAACAATTTTGAACATGCAAACGCTTAGGAAACGTTGGAATGAGTTGATCTAGAGGGATCTCTGCCCACAGGACAAAGTTGAATAAACTCAAGATTCACTGGCAAACATCTGGAAAAGACTAAAATAAATAAGATTCTTGTGAAAGAATGTTATGCTTATAATATAAGCCCTATCAACATCAAAATTATAAGTCCATAGATATTGTTGCAGAAAGAGAGGGAAATTTAAAGTCAAGGGAATTGTGTGTCTTCAGTTAATATGTGGAGTTCAAATGACGCCATACTTGAAGGTAAATTAAGTAACAAAATTAAAAGTATATTGAACAGCACTGAAGTAAGTGAAAAGAAATTTAGTATAATATGTTAAAACTGAACACACAAAGGAGATAAGAACAGGAGTAATAATTTCATCATTGTCTATGTAATTCATTGAAACTATTATAAGAATCAGAGTTTGAAGGAATGATATTAAGTAAAACAGGTTGGGGATTTAACTCAAGTGGTAAAGTGTTTGCCTAGCAAGCACAAGGCCCTGAGTTCAATTCCCAGCACCCTCCCCGCCCCCCAAAAAAAGAAACAGGAAAACCAACTTCCAGTAAAATAGCCACATAATGAGGGATATTTGAAATATTGAGATAGGAAAATGAAATTAATGTGAAGTATATTTTCTTTTTAATACAAATCAGTGGGATGAATTTATCCACTGAGGAAAAAAAAAAGTTTGCTTTCAATTTAGACCATGAACTAAAATCAACTCAGAGATACAGTTTAAAAAATAAAAAGTCTTGAAAATAAAAAATGAGAAATAAAGGACAGAATCTCATCTAGAAAACAGACAAGCTTAGAAAACATAATGACATATAAGTGCCTATATATCATATTATTCATCATGAATATTTGACAGGCAATTTAATATTAATTTTCCAACTGAAATCCATAGAAAATAAGGAAATATAAAAATACATTAGTGATCGGAGAATTTAGTTCTCTCATTTCAAGAGAGAGTACAGTATATTTTACAATACTAGGAGCATAATTAATAAAGCAGATTATAACTAAAACATATAATTTATTTTCAAGAACCCATAAACCTTTACCAAAATTAACCAGTACATACTATTGACAGTTTCTAACTGTAAAATTAGATCTCAATCACAAAATCAGAAAATGAAATTTCTCCTCTCCTGAGAAATTTAAAGGAAGAAAACTGAATTTTTTCATAATCTTATGACATAAGGATAAAATCCAAATTATAATTTCAGAATAACTACAAAGTGAAAATAAAAAGAAAACTACTAACAGTTCTTCACATGAGACACAGATAACACCGGGATAAGTAGACTGTCACATACATTTTATATATTTGTGTAGGAAGATACAGGTACAAGAATATAGATTAATATAATGAATTACCAACAGAACCAACTCAAAAAGTTACAGAATAAATCAAAAAAGTTAAAGCAGAAGTTAATAAGGATAAAATCATTGAGATCATTCAGTTTAAGAAGCTTAACTCACAAGTTTGAAAACTGCTTCTTTGAAAAAGTTCATAAAATAAATGAATTCTAGTAAGAGAAAAATACAAAATGAAAGGATAAAATGTTAAAGGATAAAGAAGTAAAGATCATGAATCTAACTTACTTGACTTTATAGAAATTGTATTAGTTACTTTTCTAGAGTCAGTGGTTTGCAAAACAGCAGATTTAATACAGGACATTTACACATTACAACATTCACACACACAAGCCAAATTCAGGAAGAGTGCAGAGCATCTTCCTAGGCACTGGAGACCTGAAAGATCCAATCAAGGGCTGGGAGCCTACAGCACTGTCTCTTGTATGTCCATGTCTGTGCTAAAAGACTGAAGAAATCTATACTGGAGCCAGAATATGATGATCAGAGCAGAGAGGAAGACCAGAGCACCCCCAAAGCGAATAGCAGCCATCCCTGATGACGGCAAGGCCCTCTAGCTCCTCATATGAAGAGAACAGCCGATCTCACTTAAGGGAAACCAGCTCAACAGAGCTTCTCCTGGGAAACAGCCACTTCCTATCTTCTGTTCTCCTTCTCCTTTATGTTGTGCCTGCAATAACCTTCATGTGGATCTTCTAGGCCCAGAACTGCACCAACTCAGTCCAGCTGGGTGTTCCTGCATTAGTTGACCACAATAAATTCACCACAGAAATGCAGTATCTGAATAAAAATATTTGAAGAACACATAACGTACCCAAACCAATTCAAAGAGATAAGAAAATACACTGAGATTAACGAAACAGAAAATCAATTGGGTAAATTTTCAATAACAAACTTCCAGATTCTAAAAAAAAAAAAAAAAAAAAAAAAAAAAAAAAAAAAAAAAAAAAAAAAAAAAAAAAAAAAAAAAAAAAAAAAAAAAAAAAAAAAAAAGACCTAGAAAGATTTAGTGGAAATTTTACCAGAATTTCAAATATAAAATAATTTTAAAAATATTTAAGTTGTTCCACAGTTTATACAAATATTTATTTTCTTAATTTAATAAGGAAACTTCTTGCATAGGAGTTTATAAATCTTGCCCAGTTGAGGAAAGTAGCATTCCCATGCTATCAACTAACATCTTGGAATAAAATTCAGAAAAAATATAGTAAATCAGTAAAATGATATGGTACTGTATTGTCATAAACAAATGCTATCTTTTTTGAGATACAAGGAGCATCCAATATTAAGGAATTCAGAAAAAAAATTAAAATTATAATCACCTCTGTTGTTGTTGTAAAATACCCTATTATGCTTAGTGTTTTTTTGGGGGGGGGATCTTTTTTGTTAAACTAAGATACACGTTATCTTATTGTAAACCTAACAGCCAGCGATTGAGTGTGGAAACCTTAAAGATATTCCAAACTGGGCCCGGATAAAAGCAAATATGCGTACAATCAATTGCCATTGCAACATACTTCTGAAAAGTTCTTTCATATAGACAGATTCCTATCCTGGCGGCAAAGAGGAATTAGCGTTCATATAGAGCTATGTGGTACCCACCACGGTCAGTCAGAGTGCGGCTACCTGATGCGATAGAATTACCAACCACCACCAGAATAACACCCTAAACAGGACAGCAAACAGGTGAAGTATAGATGTTGGGAAAACTAGAATGTGAAACACAGAGGCACGACCATTTGCCCAGGTAATGTGGGCTCAGATATTTGCCCATCATAGGTCCAGAAAGCTCTTGCTCACAACACAGTGGTGAGATGGGGTCCTTCCTGGGTCCGTGCCCAGAATCTGGGATTATAGTAACACTGACCCCCACATCACCAGCACAGATCCCAGGCTGAGTCTGGAGACTTAGCAGCCCTCTGCAAATCATGATCCTGTCAGGGAAAAAAGGGCTGGGGACAGGTTACAGCTAGGCACCTCCTCCAGAAACCACCCCAACCCTCCAGAAACCCTTGTCCCCCATCCCCTTGGAACTCCGCTGTTTACCAACCCGGACGGCACAAAATGCATGATAATAGCAGCAAGTCGAACCTTGGCAATTGAGAGCAGAGCACACTCCAGGTCCAGAGACTAGCTGCCCTGTAAGACTGAACTGTGGGTTCCAGAGAAAGTATGAGGAGAGCAGAGGGGAGTAGTCTAAAAGTTCATGGTCTTCAGAAAATTCAGGGCTGAAATTCACTGAACAGAGCAACCCCGCCCACCCTCCACGCCCCCTAGGCTCCTGGCTCCCAAGACAAATAGAACCCCCGGAAGCTGGTGGGCTAAAGACAGCAGGACTAATACTGGTTCTTCTGGCAAAGCTGCCTGCAGTCAGCCTAGACTCAGCAGTCTGTTTCCACCCCCAGACACCCGCGCCTGGTGATAGGTGATTGATTAGTTGCAATGCGCATAAAGCCTCTTAAACTTACCGCTTACATTTCCTTCTTTTCTCTTCTTTCTCTCTACTCTTTGGCATAATTTCTCAAATCTTTTCTTCCTTCCTTCTATTTTGCAGAAGAATAAGATCATCAATCGATTTTCATTTTTTCTCTTATGGTATCATTTTTTATCTGCTGTTCTCATTTTGTATTCCCCTCTTTTTATTTTTTTTCCTATTTCTGTATGCTACTACTCTTTCAGTTGCCTAGATCATTAAGAGAGTTGAAAACTTTTAAAACAAGTTTTAAATTAAGTGCTGATGTATGGTTTGTTCTTTAGAAGGCACAACCGGGAAATTATCCAAGAGACCCTAGATGACTCTTAACAAAAACCTAAGAATTACGGGTGTTAAAGAAAGGCTAGAGAAATAAATGAATGGTGTAAGAAATGTATTCACCGACATAGTCACAGAAAATTTTCCAAATCTATAGAGGAAAATGGATAGCCAGCTAAACCTGGAAAACCTAAAATAAGCAATAAAAGCAGAAAACTGTACAACAATAAAGAATGAATTTGTAAGACTAATTAAAATATTAGTGTGCAGAAATTAATGTGTGTATATTCATCCAGTTTAAACATATGAAATGAAACTCCACTTACAATTAGAAGAAAAGATAAAAATACTACCAGTAATAATGATAACGAATATTAAAGAGCTATAGAGAGACAAGTGAAGATTGGAGGAGAGAAAAGTGTAGTATATTCGTGGGAAGGAAAACTTGGAATTCAAAAAATCGGCATTCTTCAAAACAACTGAAAAACTTAATTCATTTCTTTCAAAAATTCTATTTTAATTTTAATACTCTCAAGTAAATTCTGCAATTGATTGTGGAAAAAATTAAAACAAGCAAACTGCTAGGAAAAATCAATAACAAAATAGTTAAGATGGGAGTGACAGTAAGACTTCAGTAATTAAAAGAATGAATCACTGGCACATAAAGTCACAGCCAATAAAGGCAACACAATAGCCAAAAAAATCTAGTACTTATGTAATTTATCAGATAGAGGAAAACTTTTTTATTATATCCCAATTTAGAAGTAAAATACTCTTTACTAGAAATCACAAAATGAGGAAAAAATGATGTTGTAGAAAACTAATTACTGCCACAGAGTAGTTAATTTCTGTAGTATGAAAAAATTCCCACAAATCAATTGGATATTTATTTTACGATATTAAAGTTAGCAAGAAATAGAAAAAAATAAGCAAGAAAATACACATAGTTGTACAATGGGAGATTGATTTCCCTTGTATGAGAAAGGTCAAGTAACAAATGGAATACCATTTTCTGCCTGAAAGAACTGAAGGACCAGCGGCATATTATTTCGTGGCTACAAGCTTTATTGGGAAGATAGCATTCTTGCATGTTACAACTCCAAGCATAGAGTGTGCTTTAACAAGTCACAAGTCACGGGTGTGATTAGGGTAGAAATTCAGCTAGTATTACCTGGCCTAATCCATGTGTAAAAGTAGTGGGTTGGATAGCTAGAATCCTCAAACCAAATCCAGCATTATGCCTATTTTTGTCATCTTCACCCATTCCTGGTGTCTACAGCTGCTTTCACTCTATGACAGGCTGGAGTGGTTGCAAGAGAGATATTGCCATCAAAGCTATAATTATTTATTTGATGCTTTACAGGAAATATTTATCACCAGCCAAAAGAATACTATTTGGTTTCCCCAAAGCCCTCAGTGACCAAGTATAATAATGTCTAAGGATCTAGGAGATACATTAATCAGAAATAACAAGTGCTGCTAATTCATTTCTTTACTGATGGGAACTTTTTCTAAATTTTCCATACTTACCATGTAAGCTACAAGAAGTCATTTCTTTCTGATATGGTCTCAAGGTTTCTCTTTTGAGAGCAGCCATAAGCCAGTGTTCTTAAGAACATTCTAGCAAAGCACTGACCAAGGTAAAGTGGGATTTGGGTAGGTGTGTCAGTAAGGTGACATACAATGAGGAAGTAATACCAAAATGCAAGAAACAAAAGAATTTCATTCATTCTTGGTCCCAAAGGGATTACACGTGTTACTGGAGATTGATGGGAGAGTGAGCAAAAGAGGGAACCCGTGGAACAATGCCTTTATGGAGGTCTATGGGAATGAGCACTTAGTTTTCTCTTGGGGGTTGTGGTTTGGCTACTTAACAGAAGACATAAATGAAGGGGAAATTTATTTACATAATTATGGTATTAAATTTTAGTCCAGAGAGCAGCTATGGGGTGTATTGGGTTTTCTGGGATGAGAAAAAAATATACTACATAAAAAGCACAGAAAGTGGAGAGATTTTTTTTTTTTTTTTTTGTGGTGCCAGGGATCGAACTCAGGCCCTTGTGCTTGCAAGGCAAGCACTCTAATCACTGAGCTAAATCCCCAGCCCAAGTGGAGAGATTTTTAACTAGGCCACAAGTGATCTGATGTGACCAGTTTGAAATAACTTATTTCAGGGTTAAAAAAGGAATGCTGAGATAGCAATTGTATATGCCTAATAAGGAAAATAAATAGTCACAAACATAGCTGGAAAAACCTGCGTGTAAAAATTCTGTATTACTCTCAAGGCTGCTTCTCTGTTGCTGTCTCTCTGCTCTGTTCTGGGCCCCTGTGTACTAAGAGGGTTCGTTCTGCCGCGTCCTTCCTCCATGACATTCATGTCAGGGAGCCAGGGAGCATGTACTAAATCTTCTCGATCCACGAGGCTCATAAACCTCCTTTAAATTGAGGGTGTCACTTATTGTGTGCCACCAATGGGAAACACGCCTAATAGACACAAATGTCAATCAGTAGGAGAGTGGATGAATAAATTGTAAAATCATACATTGAAATACTGAAAATAATAATAATAATAAAACTTCTGATACTTAGAGACAAATCAGAGAAATTATTTTGAGAAAGAAGCAAAGACACAAAAACATGTGTAGTATACAATTCCATTTATATAAATACAAGAATAGCCAAAACTAATCTATGGTACTATAAATGAAGATGATTACCAAAAAGTTGAAAATTGAGTAGAGTGCATGCAGGGATACTTTCAACGAGTGCTAGATAAATTATGCACTGTGAGCGGGGGATACACAGGTATAAAATGTAATAATTAATTGGGTTGTAAATTTAGTATTTCTGCATTTTATACTTTATAGTGTGTATATATTTGCTTAGATGTGAAAGACAATTCTGCCTACTGTGTAATACACATAGACTGTGATAAAATACAAATTTGAAGGGCAAATTGAAGTCAGAAGTTGGAGATATGCAAATCTGATAAAATGATGAGATGTGTGAGAATTTGAGTGAAATATTCAAACGTATTATTTAAAATTATACCTACACTGAAAAGTAATATCTACCCCTAAATAAAATATTATTGAATAAAAGTAATTTAGTATTTTCAGATATTTTGTAAGAAGGATAAAGAACAAAACTGTGTGAACAGATTGAGGAATCTGTTGAATTTTTAACTCATACTTTTAATTTTGAATATTATGAACATATTTTCTTCTCAATATTTTCCAACCTTTCATATGTTTGCACATCTGTTTGTTATCTTCTTTTAATACCATACATGACACAAATATTGAATTAAATTACAGAGGCAGATGACATTTAATACATTAATAAATGTCATTAAACCAAATGTCAGGGAAAATCATGTGAAAGAATGCCTTCCTGAATCAATTATGTGCCTTACATATTTATATTTGCTTAGTATGCCACATTAATAAAAGCAGGAAACAACATTCAGTTAAGATGTAAGTCAGTTAGTTTTGGTTAATATTTTCCATAGAGTTCTGTGTTTTTATAAACCTTTCTGTTGTTGTTTTTTGTTTTTTTTTTGTTTTTTTTTTTTGGTGGTGGGGATCAAACTCAGGGCCTTGTGCTTGCAAGGCAAGCACTTTAACCACTGAGCTAAATCCCCAGCCCCTTATAAACCTTTCTGACCTAAGGAAACATTAAATAAAACCAAAGGCAACGAACTAGGCTTCCAAGTGAGTGCAATTTATTTTGCATTTTGTCATGTGTTTAAAATTTCCTTTATTCACTCAGTCTACAACTCTTTTGAGTGTTAATTATTACCAGGTACTCATTTCTGAGTGCAGCATCTCATTTCTGATACTTACTAACCTATGAGACACTAATGGTTTTACTCTTAGCAGAAAAGTATTATAATCCTGAGTAAGATTTTGCTACAGTATTCTGAGATTTGCCACCCTTGCATATAGTATGACAATATGCTACCAATTTTTCCATGTTGAGATAAATCAGTGACATAACATATGAAAATACTTCTTTAAAAAATTAAGTATAAAGGTGAGATTTTCCTAGTGTAATGATAGCAACATAATCATGAATTTGTTGGAGTATTCACACCTTTCTACTTTCAGCTAAGGCATTTAGTCTGCTGATACTGTTACATAAAGAAATATACTGCTTCTACTCTCTATATGGATGTTTTTATAAGTAAATTTATAAATTTACTTTATTATGTAGCTGGGATTTGTGTGCTCCTATAAAACATGGTCATAATAATACTATCCCTAGTTAGGACGATGGTGTGCAGAGGAGAGGAATACTAGAAAGAAAGGAGGGGAAAAGCAGAAAGGCAACAGGGGAAAGGGAGGGGAAAGGGAAACTATGGAAAATGATGACTGAACCTGTTGTCGGATGGGAAGGGGGATTTAGAAAATATATCTCCAGGTTCTTTATTCGCGCAGGCAATGAATTGCAGGAGCGAATTTTAGGGCATTGGGAAAGTTTATTTAAGTAACAAAAGGGAGACCGGTTTGGCCAGGTGGGTAAAATAACTGGCTGATGCTGCAATTAGGAATCTGAAAAGGCCTGGGAGATTAGGGAGCAGGAGGCAAGCGCGCAAGGCAGAGGGGAGAGCTCCGGGAGAGAGGGGGCCAGCGAGGGGGCGAGAGAGGCGAGCGAGGCAGGAGCGGCAAGAGCGGCAAGAGGACGAACTCGTGGTGCCATTCATATTTATCTGGGTTCTGTTCTCGTGAGAGTTTCTGGATCCCATGAGAAGAGGGGCGATTGGAATTTCGCGCCCCAGGCTGACGTCAGGTCAAAGCCACTCCCCAAGGTTATGTTCATCTTCCCAGCCAGGTCAGGCCACGCCCTAATCCTATATCAAACCTGCTGTAAATAGGGAGGGAAGGAGCAGAGGGGAGGGGCGGGGAGAGGGGGGAGAACCAAGATGCATCATGTATAGGTACAGAATAATTGTAATGAATGTGACCATTGTATGTAGAATGTACCAATACATGTTCTTGGTTTAAAATAAAAAAAAATGTGTAGAAAACAAACAAAAAAAATACTATCCCTATTATTAATCTGAAATCTAAAGACAAATATTATAAATATTTTTAAAAGTTTGATAGTTACTGGGAAAAGATGGATGTTATGCCATTAAAGCACCTGCCATAGTAGAGAAGGGTTCTAATCAGTGGCATCTGATTTACAAAATGTTTCCATGCAAACTGTTTAGTTAATTTCAGCTGCATTTTGATGCTGACAGTTTCCCTACCAAGGAAATGTAAAAACACTATGTGAAGATAATAGTGAATGCAACATAAAAATTGCCACAGCCAGCACCTTGTCAGTCTGACTCTGACAGCCCAGATATATCGATTGGCTAGTGCTGGCAGAAGATTAAGCAACCAGGACACAGAGGCGAGTTCAGGTGGATAACACAATCCACATGTTACACTTCTTTCTTTAAATTATGCACCAATCTAGAATGACGGCTGCTTGCAACTGTGAGTTTAACTCGGGATGACTGTAAAATAGGAAGTGTCTGTAAGTCTCTAAGAGAAGTAGCAATAAAGTTACATTCAGCCTGAGGTACTTGAAGGGAAATTGCTGTCGCTGGTAATACAATTTATAGCTATCTTTGCCATTTTAGATAAATCCATGTTTTTGACTTTGTGACCATTGGAACATAAAAATTAAACCTTTTAACATGGTCAAGCTTTTTGTAGTAAAAGGTAACAGCCAGTTATGATTAGTATCAAGAAACTATTTCTGTATTTCTTGGGGGAAGAAACAATTTTGAAGCATCTCTGAAGGTTTATTTACAGCTAATTGGATGCTCCATAGTAAAGAGACTGTGAATCAATTTATGAAAAGAGCTTGTAGAGGTCACCACTGGGCTCTGTGCCTTTGGTCTGAGTGTACTTTGCTTTTTATTATTGTTGCTAATGCATTTGATGAGGACATTTGTGTTGATAATAAGCTTAAAAGACATTAACTTTTCCTTACTTACATGTTCACAGAGGATGTTGGAATAGAATTTTGCTGAATGGCTTGGCTGCAAACCAAGTATTGCATCAAATTCTTCCTGCATAATATTCAGGGAATTTATGTAAAGTAATAAATACAGCTACCACTTAAGCTTCAGTTGAAAGCCTTAGAATACAATCACTTTTAGAAAGGTCCTGTAAGGAATACTCATTAATTAATTTAACTAAGGAAAAATGAAATAAATTCCTGAAGTAAGTATACAAATAATGTATATATTATCCAAATGAGATAAGAATAGGAGTTCTAGTTAAACTTACAAATATTTTTTTCTTTTTTTCAAATGAAAGCCTGCAAAAGGGAAGTGAGAAAGACCTTTAAGATTTTTTAATGAAAACCAGACAAATAATAAGAAATAAACACAAGCAATGTTACATATATTCTAATTTTGAGTATACTAATGATAACCTTTCAGGTTTCTCTGACACAGTCACATTGGCTTTTGGACCTCAGAGGAAGTGCATCTTCCAGAAGGATGATATAAAATAAGAAACGACATGAAGGCACAATTTATTGTTAGAAGTCTATGATGCTGGGGGAAAAAAGAAGATTGAGGCCTCAACTTGGCCTGTGCTTCCAGCCTGTTTCACTTCAGTTTCCCTCATCTCATATGTTTGGGTTCAGGAAATATTTTAGTCTCAGTACACCATTTTTTCTTTAAAACTGTGTATACTTTCTCTTTTTATTTCATGTAACGGAACATGTTAACATACAAGAATATTATCTTAAGTTGTTTGAAAGACACTGTGGTGTCATAGCTCATTGAAAAATAATCACTTCAGGTTTCAAAAATAATCACTTCATGGAGCTGGGGATTTAGCTCAGTGATTAGAGTGCTTGCCTTGCAAGCACAAGGGCCTGCGTTCGATCCCCGGCACCACAAAAAAAAAAAAAAAAAAAAAAAAAAAAAAAAAAAAAAAATCACTTCAGGTTTCAAATAATCACTTTCCCTTTACATGAAATGTTTTATTTTTAAGTCCTAATTTATTTTATTTTTAGAACATTCTCATTATCTATTAAATATTCTGAAACGTGAACAAAAACTTTCTAACATTAGCTAAATTTAATGGAATAGTGACCCATAAGACTTCATATTGGGGCTGGGGATTTAGTTCAGTGGTTAGAGTACTTGCCTTGCAAGCGCAAGGCCCCAAGTTTGATCCCCAGCACCCACCAAAAAAAAAAAAAAAAAAGAAAAGACTTCACATTATTTCTAATCAGTGAGATAAATGTGATAAAAAAGGAGAAATAAGAAAGTTGGCTTTCAGTACATGACTGTTAGGGTCAGCTAAAATTGTAGGAAATTTAAATTTTACAATAGTTTTGATTCTCTTTCAGATATATTCATAAGGTTCAAATCATTTTAATCAACTCTCATTATTCTGCATCAAATCAGTTTATTTTTCTCCATCTACACTATCAATTTAATTCAAGGTGATTTCATGTTGCATCTGTTTTAATAAAAGTTATACAGTTGTCCCCAGTGTCTGTCATCTTGCCTTTTCTGATCCACAGTTTGTATTCAGGCCTAAGTGATCCTTCTAGAGAACAAAATTTATCTATCTAACTCCTGCTCAAAGTTATAAACTACCACTTGCCTCCAGGAGAAAATACAGATACTTAACACTGCTGAGTATGCAGCAATGATTTTAAGGAAGTAACTAGACTACACTAGACTAGACAGGAAGAAGAATAAAGCATGATCCAAAGGAAGTTGAAACTCGAACAAAATTCTGGTAATCATCAAGCAGATGGGAATCTCAAGTCACATGGGAATCTTGGAAGCAATCAATGATAGAAATCAAGGTACATTCCTTTCCACAAGAAAAAGAATCCTGTACCTTTGCTGACTTTAGAGGGATAGAAAGTAGACTGTCAGCCTTATTTTAAGACTTATTCTAGATGATGTGTAGGTGTTTAAGGTAATGGAGGCTTTTTGACCTATGAGTAGGCCCCTTGGCAAACAAAAAGTGAGATAGGATATTAACAATTATCAACAGTTCGTTATGTATTTAGACATACTTCAAGTGTATTATTTCCTTTGATCTTTAAAAAAATCACAATGTGAGAATTTGAGAAAATTGTCTGTGGCTACTTAGCAGAGCAGCAGAGAAAGTTCAGCAGATACAAATAAAGGACTGATGTCCAAGGCCAAGATCTTTTCATCATACAAAATTACCTCTCGATAAGACTTCCATTAGAGGAAGAAAGACTGTATCAGTGCATCAGTGCTTAAAAACAATGAGGAGCCTATAACTTGTCCCTAAAGTTGATAGTATGAAGACAGCAAGTCAGTTTATAGAACAACCCAATATCGTGTCCACAGATCATGGTTCTATTTCTTTTAATACTAATCTTGACCAGAAAAGTATATAGTTGTTTCTTCTGCTTTGTGGATAAATGTCCTCTCAATCTTACTGCAGTAGCAAGATAAGTCCAGCTACTGCAGTAAGACTAAGCCATGGTGGTCAGCATATGAGTAACCAATCAAAATAACAAATGAAATCAGATAGAAAGAAAGGCTTGAATGAATCTCTGTCAGTCATCTTATTTAGGATCTGCACATGTATGTATGTGTTTTTCACAGATATTTCTTTACATGCATATTACGAGGGGTTTTGAAATGTTTTCTGCGTTTATTTCCAGTGTGTATTAATCAGCTTTTCATCACTAGTACACAATACCTGGCATACCCATCTTGAAAGAGACTGTATGTGTTGTGGCTTATGGTTTTGGAGGTATCAGTCCACACTTAAATGGCTGCAAGGCAGAAATGGCAGAGCAGAGGAAAGATGCTCACCTCTTGGGAGCCAGAAGGAAGAGAGAGAAAAGAGGAGTAAGAAAAGAGATACATATTCCACAGGTATGTTCCCAGTGACTGACTTTCTCTAGCCATACTCTACCTCCTAAGAGGACATCATCTATGAACACATCAGTGGATTGATCCACCCATGAGGTTAGCACCTCATGATCTAAGCACCTCATTCTCCAAGTGCCTCACTTCTGAACACATGAGTATTTTGATCCAAATTATAGTAGTGTGCATTGCTATATAAAACAAATTGATCTGTGTCAACTAAAAGCTTTTTTTCTGGATTGTGATGCTAAATTTAGTTGTTCTCTTCATACTGCTTCCACCATTGGCATGCTCTTTTTTTATCAGTGTTATATTGGGTTTTTCTTCTTCCATCTTTTGTTTCTTTTTCTTAATGAGCCGATTTTTATCTCCTGTATTTCCTTTCAATGTTGTAACTTTTGCTTGATTATCTGACCTATAGAGACAAGTTTCAAGCTATACTGTCCTTTGAAAAATTAGGCCTCCTCTCCTGTTTTAGACCTAGGCACTAAATTATCATCATCTTCTGCATCAGGATGACCAGAAGCTCCATAACCCAAACATCTCTTTGAGTTGAATCATTGTTAGGCAGAATGATGGCCCATTACAAGAATTTTGAGATGAAGTTGATTCTATTGAATTACTCACATTATCCATCAAACAGAAACTTCTTCATTAGAGAGAGGCAAAGTAATATTTGACATGCACACACAGAGGAGAAGGTGGTGTGAAAATAGTCCAGAGAGAGATTTGAAAATGTAGCACTCAAGGATTGGACTGATAGGCCTACAAACTGAGAAACAGAGATAACGGTAAACCGGAGTGTCAGGAACAGCTTCTGCCCTAGCATCGCTGTAAAACGCAGCTCTGATAATAGCTTGACTTTGGCCCTGTGATAACAGCTCTGGACTTCTGGCCTCCAGAATAGTGAGAATGTTTTTTCAGCTGTAAAGTTGTGGTGATTTGTTTCAGCAGCCACAGAAAATGAATATATTTATGTTTTAGTTTATTCTTTCCAAGGTTTAATGTAACTTTTACATCTTTCTGATTTGATAAATACAATTCTGACTCGCTAAGTTTGTACAACAGCTATTTTGTGCATAGAAAAAGGCAAGAATAATTAGATAAACTTTTATTAATGTAGATGCAAGGTAAAGGTAACTTGAATTAAATTGCTGATAGTTGATGAAGGGAATTAAACTGATTTGAGACAGAATTTTAAGAATTAACTGATTAAAATGATATATGAACTGCCAGTATTGAAAATAACGTTAAACTGAACTTGCCTATAATATTAGGTAAATCTGACAATTACATGAGAAAACTCAACTTTTGTGTTTTTTAATCAGACTTTTCCTTATCAAGTGGAAATGACAGAAAATATTAACTGTCAACTATATGTTAAGTTTAGCTTAAATTAGTTTATATATTTCCTCTCAGACCTCAAAGTTCTTATATAAACATGATTGATACGAATATTCTTTAATGGACATGCTACCAGAAGTGGCCACATTTCTGACTTTATGTAAGTGTGGTGAGGATATTACTCATGATGCATTTTATTATCTGCTTTCATTCCTTCTATGAAATAAACACTGACATTCTCTGACTCAGAAGTGATAATGACCTTTGGAATCTACAGCATAAATACAAAGAGAAATCTTCAGTGTTTTAAAGTGACCCTAGGCATTTCTTCACAGCCTTGTTTAATCTCCTGCCTAAAATGAAGTACCTTTCAGGCAGGTATTTTATGAAAATGACATCTTGTCATGTGTATATTCCTATTTTCTCTCATCTGACATGTTCTGTTCCATTTTTCAATCAAAACATGTCTCCACAACTCTCCAAATCTTAGGTTCAATGTCACTTATGAGCATGAAGTTTTTCTTTTTTCATCATTCATCATTGTCAGGAAGAACAGGCAGAAAACTTTAAAATAGCATATTTAAGAAGTTCGCCCTGGAATTCCAAAGAACAAAGCATAAGCTCTACAAAATAAAAATTTAACTCTCCTACAATATTGCTCAACAATGAGGAAAGAAAAGGTATAAAAGTAGTTCTTTCAATTTGAACTAATTTAAATGAATGAAAGGCAGATGCAAATTGCAGTCCACACCCAAGGTTTCATTTCTCTAAAGAAAACCCATGGATGGAGGAAGGGATTAATTCTAAAGGAGTGAGGGCATGTTTAACTATATCACTATGCCCCCTATTACAGCTGCAGAACTAGACTTCAAATTTGCTAAGAAAATAGATCTTGACTATTTTTGGAGGTGGGGGAAGGACAAAATATATGTATGAATAGGCTAATTAGCTTCATTCAGAATCATTTCACAATACATACTTTGATCAAAAAATACACTTAAACATAAAAATGTTCATCAAAATTAGCTCAATTTCAAAAATACCGGAATTGTATCAGTGACCGGGGAAATATTAAAATCAGTCTACAAGACTTAAACGTTTCTCACCATCATTAAAATTTTTTAAAATCTTTCTAAATGATTACACTTTTCATACTTAATCCCTTGATGTGCTAGTGAAAGAAGATAAACGTGTCTTCTCCATTGTTTTTCAGACTAATTTCTTACCCCCAAAGAATAGGGATATCTATTCAAAATCTAAATCACATGCTTGTTGCAATAGGGCAGGATAAGGATATGAGGTTCGCATGTCTGGTAGCCAGTCCAAGGCCTAAAAATAGAGTGGTGGACAGATTTACCTGATGTGCTGTACTGAGAAAGTAGATAATCACTTAGTAATAAGAAGCTTGCTTTTTTTCAGGAGTGTGTTTGTAATGATGAGAAACAGATTTAATAATTGTTTCTCAAATTATAGAATTCTGTAATCTCTAAAATGTATTTATCAGTATAGTTGACATAAAAGTGCATGCTTACATGGCATTTTTGGGTGAATAAAGAACTTAATAGGCGTTACTTCTCTAAAACACTTCTTAGCATTTCAATAGTAGTCAAAAATGACCTTTAGTTCTATTAGAATGCAACATTTTTATAGTTTTTTCCCCACTTTACATTTTTAATTTTATTTTAAACATTGAAAAGCATCAGGGATTCTGTCAAACACTATGTCCTTGAGTGATGTTTAAAATTTTTATTTTAATCATTAAAATTGAATGTAAAACTTAATGAGTTATTATAAAGCAAAAACCTTTGTAATCAAGAAAAAGAATGTTAGACACCTTAATCTGTCTTGGCCTAATAATTACCACCATAGTGTCCTGTAAACTAACAACTATGTTGACTTTAATGGCTCTCTTGTATTTCACTGATGTTTTATTACTCAACTGTGCATCTTCAGGCATTAGAATTTTTAAAGTTTAATTTTCTGAGTGTTTTATTTTAAATCTCTTTTAAACTCGAGGTTTTTCTCTCCATCAACTTTTTTTATTGCAATTTATCTCTTCATTCATCTGAGCCACTTAGTTTGCAGAGTTTCCTCCAACCGATTGCAGATTGCACATTCTTAGTGCAGTTCAGTGCATTTTCCTGTGCTTTCCAGATCCTAAAATTGTCAGCTGGATCTAAAAGCTTGACTCTGTTCAGATTCAATCCCAGTGGCGAGATGAGCAGAAGACACACAAAAGCTAGCTACTTTTCTTTTTGTCATGGTTGTAGCTGATGATGCATAATGTTCCAATTTATGAATTCAGCGGAAGTTGCAAATACTGATATTTTAATTCTAATCAATTTTTTTCATTGGTTCATTGAAAACTGCTATACAAAATACATTCCTTATACTATCATTTGAATAAAGATTTATATATTCTTATAGGAAAGGCAAGAAAATGCTTGGTTATTTTTCTTTATTCCCTAATTCCTAAGATAACGAGTCTGTTCCCTTATAACGGTGACCAGTTTTAGTGTTAGCATAAATTTATGCATTTAAAATGTCTGAGCTCCAATAATTTTTAGTTGTTATCTTTATTGAAATTTATATTTTCCTATCAGTGATCACACAGTTTTCCTGAATTCTTTTTTTTTTGTTATGGTCATAGTAACTTTGAATACGTCTTCACAGTCTGGTGTGACTCTTCCAAAATAAATTCAACCTTTTGCTCTCTGACTCCTGAAATAGCCATCTTTCCAAGAAGCCCTGATTTATTTTACTATAAATTACTATTTTTAAACCATGATCAGAATGATAGGAATGGTCATTTCTACTGATCTGCCATTGTTATAAAAAATGTATCTAAAGTCAACATATTTAGAGAATATTCTTATTTTTAAAGGTAAAATATGTAATTGGCTTATACTGATACTTCAGATTTAGTACTGTAAGGATTTTACTTATCATCTTCCATTCTAGCTCTCTGTTACCTTTTTCCACACAGAAATCTTGGTTCTCTAGGACATTAGGGGTTACTAGTTTTAAAATAATGCTAAATTACTCGTTCTGTTTTTAGCACACATTATATGCACTATAGGATCAGAATAACAGCACAAATACTATTACCATGATACTAATCATTAAAACATATAATCATAAATTGTGTTTGCTCCATCTTCCCTTCATTTTTATCAATATTATTGATAATGGGCAAAAATGGTATATATTTATGAATTACAATGTAATGTTTGATATATGTGCACAGTATTAATCAAACCAATTATATATATATATATATATATATATACACGATTTATCAAATTGTGATATATGTACACTAATCAAACCAATTAGCATCCGTGCCCCGTTACTTCTCATTTCATGTTTATACTCTGAGCACCTTAAATACTTTATACCCCGCAGGCTCCTTCTCCATTACTTAATTTTGGACCTTTATGTAAGTGCTTTCAATGCTGCCTTGCCAAAAATTTTGATTGCCTGAATCACGTTATCTACAGTGTTTCAAGGACTGACATATACAATATGTCTTGAACTCATACATACTGATAAGCTTTTTTTTTTTGTAATTAAAAAGCACTTTTCTTAAAGTTGAAATGCTCGGCTTATTTTTTTTTTCTTTACTAATCTTAAAGATGGTACTATACCCATTTTCCACTGGCATAATATATGATCTTTGGTTCTTTCTTACCTGAAAATAAAACATATTTTTTGAAGTGGAGTAATTTTACTTAAATATACCCTTTTCATACTCCTCCTTTGTATTTTAAATTTTGGTTAGTTTTTCCTCTTCACATTTCAGTAAGTTTCCTTGAACAACAGTTTGTTTTATTGATTCAGTGTTTTTAAAGTACTCTTCTTTTTCTGCATGTTGACTCTGCCTTGCCTTCTTTCAATACTTTGTCAGTTTTGCTGAAATCCTTCTAATCTTTAAAGTTTTATCTGGAGAGAACTATAGATTCGGAGAAGGTCCTGTTCACCTTTTATCCTAACTGTTGGGATATACACGCATTAATGGGATAATTCTCAAGTGTCACTTTATACAGTTGTGTGTAATGATAGTCAATTATTTCTTACTGCTAAGTAACTATCTCATGGCGTGAATAAGCCCAACTTACATGTCCATTTATTTGCTGATAAGAATTTGAATTATTTACAGTTTCTGCCTTCTACAAATAAAATTGACAGAAAAATATAAGCCGAAGTATTTGTATGAACGTATGTTTTATCTCCAGTAAATACTCAAGAGTGGAACAACTGAGTCACATGATAAGTGTAGGCTAAACTTCTGAAAATGAAAGCAGACTGTCTAACAAAGTGACTTTCATATTCATACTATTTTAAGTCTCTGCCAGACCCTACACCAGTTTCACTACACCTGCATCCTCACTAACACTTGTTATGGTCAGTAGTTTTAACTTACTTTTTGCTGCTTGCTTGGAAAATAACTTCCTCTCCTTTCCTATTGCTTCAATTAAAGGAATTTGAGGTCATTAATTTGAAAACATTCTAATGTTGAACCATAGCATTGTAAATATCCCCCATTACAGTTTCAGCAGCATCTAACAAATTTAGACGCACACGAGTTTCATTCAGTTCACAAAACATTTCCAAACAATATCGTGATTTATTTTGTTTACCTATCCTTTATTTATTTGGTTTTCAAATTTGTGGGAATTTCCAAGATATTTATTGCTTAATTCTATTTTGGTCACAGAATGTATTGTCAATTATTTCAATTCTTTTTAATATACTGAGACTTGTTTATTACGGTCCAAAATGCGTCCTGCCTTGATTAATCTTTTACACTCATTGATTTGCCTGAGTCCCAAACATAATTAATAGAAAATAGAATACAAAATGGAGTGTAAAATGAAATTACCACCTATTAGAACTCCTTGTACTTGTGAATGTTCTGAATGATTTAGAAAAAAGAGTTTTTACACATAAAAGCAAGTTGACATTAGGTCATCCTGGATACTAATCCAATATGGCTGGTACGTTTATAGAAGGAAAAAAACTTGGACATAACTGTGTCCACGCAGAAATTAGAGTGATGCCATCATGCTTAATTTCTGTCTTAACTTGATGTGGCTATGGGATGCTCAGATAGCTGGGAAAACTTTGTTTCTGGGTGTGTCTGTGAAGATATTTCTACAAGTGATTAACATTCCCATCAGTGGGCTGAGTAAAGATAATCTGCAATGACTTCAGGGTGAGCAGGCTTCATCCAATCTGTTGAAGGTCCAAACATAGCAGAAGATGGAGAGATGGAGGAAAGGCAAATTCTCTTTCTACCCTTTCACCGATATATCCATCTTCTTCTTACTTCTGACATTAGAGCTCATAGTCCTGGGCCTTTGGACTCTACTCCCTCACCCTAAAATCGCTTCTCAAGCCTTCAAACTCAGTTAGCCCAGTTTTTCCAGTTTTCTAGTTTGAGATGGTAGGTGGTAAGCTTTTTGTGTTCTTTAATGATGTGATGTATATTTCTTCCTCTTGAGAACCATGACTAATACATCACTGCAGGGCAAGGAATTCCAAGGATTTGTAGTCACTACTATGCACCAGAAAGTGTCAAGAAGGACACTTGTCTAGTTTTCAGAGAAAGCATGATGATATTGCCACCTTAAATATGAACTTCCAAGACAGACTTCTATGAGACAAAAATTTCCTGTTGCTTAAAGGCATCCAATTTGTCGTAGTTTTTAACAACTAGCCTAGCAGAGTAATGTACCACTTAATTAATGGCAAGTTAGAAATGAAAGTGCTGGAACCTATAAATTCTATGTGTAACAGCTTTGACTGGCTCATGAAAAAGAATACACTCAAACCTAACATTAGCAGAAGGAATGAAATAGTAAAGAATAGAGGAAAGATACGTGATGCAGATAATAGAAAACAATGCAATAAAGCATTAGAAGAGGCTTTTTAATTTTTCTTCTTTCAAAAATAAACTAAGTTGACAAGCTTTTAGCTATACTAACAAGAAGTAGAGAGAAGACTCAAATAAAATGAGAAATGAAGGCAGACACATTAAACTGATGCTGCAAAAATAAAAAGCATCTAAGTAGTATAAACAACTATATGTCAACAAAATGGATAGTCCAGAGAAATTCCTAAAACTATACAACTTACAAAGGCTGGCTCATTTAAAAATTGAAAACTTCAACAGATCTACAACTAGGAAATGATTGGATTAGTAATCAAAAACTTCCCAACAAAGAAAAGCTTAGGACCAGATGGCTTCACTGGCAAATTCTACCAAAATTCAAAGAATTAATGCAAATCCTCAAGCTCTTCCAAAAAAAACAAAACAGGAGGAATTACTTCCAAACTCATTTTCTGAGACCAGCATTAGCTTCACCAAAGCCAGAGAAAGACATCAAAAGGAAAGAAAATGACAGGATAATATTCCCAACGAGCATAGATTAAAAAATTCTCAACAAATAGTAAGCCACCAAATTCAACAGCACAGTGCCTTTGCTTTGGAGAGATTTTTCCTTGTGACATATAATTCTATGTTGAGAAACTTTTCTGTGACTACTTTCTGCATATATTCAATTGTCTTCTTATAGTATTTCCTTTGAACAAATAGCTATAATCTTCATCTCTGGTTCTCTCTATGTATTTTCTCTGGCTGCTGTTAATATTTTATCCTATAACCAGTTTTGAGCAATTATTATGTGCTTTGGTACATTTTCTGCATGTTCAATGTGCTTGGATTTTATTAATCTTGTAGAACATATGAGATAATATTTTCCATCATTTTGGAAACTTTACAGCCATTATTTGACCAGCTGGAAATTTGATCTTTGTACTCTTTTAGGGATTGCATTATTTAAGTATTAGACTGCTTCAAGTTTTCTTGTAATTTGCTACATATCTCCCCCTCTCCCTCTCCCTCTTTCTCTCTGGAGAGCCACACATCCACAGGCATCCAATCCCCACAAATCCTGGTGTGTGATTCTGTTCTAATTCCAGCCAGCAGTCTCCTTGTTTGGTAATTAGCTGACTAATTGATAGGACCTCTTGAAGATCTCCGGATTTCTGCCACCTTTCTTGTACTCTGTCCTGTGAACACCAGACACACGGATCCCATGCCCCAGACCTCTGTCTCCTCAGGGGAGGGATTCTTCCTGGATTTCCCCTTCTTCCACCTTCTCTTAGAAATTCTGTCCTGGTTCTGAGACCACTTATAGCATTCATCTTGTCTAGTCCCCGTTTTTCCAAGTTTGCTATTCTTTGTTTTCTGATGGTCAGTATCTTGAAACCATTGTTTCATAAAAGAATTTGATAATTCTCTAATTATTTATCATAGGAGAGCATGTCAATCTCCAGCACTACAACTTGACTGAAAGATGAAGTCTTGTCCTGGTACATTTGGAGAGGTCTCATCACTTGTTTGTATGTCCTTGCCTTGTTGAACAAGGAGTTCATCAAAACTGTAAGTTAAATAGTACCATTTAAGGTCATGTCATGTTAATCCTTGAAAAAGTGAGTTCAGATGATCCAAACAAAAATACGTACAAAAGATTAACGGGCACCAACATTCTCACAACTTCCTCTAATCTCTAAATACATCCCATTCATCTGTCTATATCCTAGTGCCTACACAAGTACTGTTTTAAGCACCATCAGCACCAGCCCTTTACCCCAGTGATAAAATAATTCCAGCTGAGTCTGACTGCCTATTTTTAACATATTAACATTTCACTCACTTTCGTCTTTTCTCATTGACATCACCCCTTCCCCTTATCCTTCTTCTTTACCCTACCTCCACCTCACATGCCATAGGAATGACAGATAGCAGCCCAATATAGGCCATAAGTGGTATTGTTTACAAAAGAGTAAAACTATGAAAATGTTAATGTTTATAATTGATACATGCTTGTTTCTGCTGGCACTGTTATAACCAGTAGAAATTTTCTCCTTACAATATAGTGACAGGGTCCAACACAATTAAATTTTATAGGTTGAAAGGGTTGACTGTATCTCTGGAAAAATAAAGCCAAGAATGCATCCATGGACAACAGAACCTGACTAAAGAGATCCTCAGATCAACAACGAATGGTCTTCAGTCTACTTAACCTCAACCCTGAGCGTGCACCTGCACGCGCACGCACACACACACACACACACACACACACACAAATCCTTGAAAAAAACAGGCAACAAAATACCAACAAGTATTCTCAACTCTCCCAGTGCAGATCCAAGGTGCACAAATGGGGAGAAAAGCAAACACCAGATAGCTTAGCTGTATAAAATGTTTTGAAAGGAGGGAAAGAAACTTGGAGAGTTCAAAGATGACATAACTGCTCCCCCCACAACAAGTAGCAGAACTGTCATACAAAATAACCAATGCAGATTGTGGGAGAAACAAACAAACAAATAAAAAAAAATTGAAAGAGCTGATCAAAACAGTTCAAATCATGAATGACAAATTTACTAAAGACATGGACTTCATGAAAAGATGCCAAACGGAAATACCAGAGATAAGGGATTCTGTATTATTCAGAAAGAGAAGAATTGACCAGTATGATGACAAGATTTCAGAAGTTGAGGCTGAAAATGGAAATTCATGACAATTTACTCAGATAAGCTTCAAAATCATAAGAGAACAACAAATAAAGATTCAATACTGCTAGATGATACGAAAATGAAGGAAATTTTGTCATATTTGATGACACGGACGAACCTCAAGGACAAAATGTCAAGTGAAATAAATCAGTCACAGAAAAATAAATACTGCATGATTCAATTTATGCGACATTTCTAAAATAGTCAGATCTGAGAAACACAGTTAAATTTTGGTTGGCATGCAATGGGGACAGTTTCGTGGAGAGCTGCTACTCAATGGGGACAGTTTTAGTTATGAAATACGAATAAATTTTAGTAATGTACTGTACAATATTGTGCTGATATTTAACAATTGTGTAGATTTAATTGTTTTAAATCATATGTTTCATTTTAAGAACAACAACAAAACAAACAAAACAAAAAAGGTGAGTTTCTGTCTCACCTAATGTGATAAAATCAGTGAAGTGTTATAGTAAAGTTAAATAGTTCATACAGTAAGTGATACAATTGTGATTTTATATCTGCAATTTCATCAACTTCATAAAAATCTGGTCAAGTGGATATGACATATCCTGATGATGCTGATGACTTTAATTTCATAAGCAAGATATTACATGAAAATAATTCAAAGTATTTATCCCTGAGTGCAACAATATTTAAGAACTTGTAAAGAGTAAGTCGGTACATGTTCCATTTACAAGGCCTACACTTTCTATGCATACCGTGAGAGAATTACAAAAATACAAGGTTCACCTCTTTGAGGTCAATACACTGAAGTTACACAAGTTTTGAAGCATTAGGTGAAAATTACTCAAAGTAGAGTTTTTGTGATACATTTGATCTGTTTTGTTTCTCCATACTCAATTTATAAATACAGACATGTGATGCTTAAAGGTGTCTTTAACAAGATACATTCTGAGAAATCCATTTATATTATTCTTATGAACACAAAAATCTGTTCAAGTTCTTTATATAAAATATATGTCTTCCTGTATATTTTAAGTCATCCCTAGATTACTTATAATACGAATACAATGTAAATATCATGTAAATAATTGTATACAGTATTGTTTAGGAAATAATGACAGGAAAGTGTGCTTGCACATCATCAGTATGGACACAATTATTTCTGAATATTTTCAGTCCCTGCCTTGTTAAATCTATGGATATAGAAGTCCTGGATATAAAATTGTGCCTGTATTATAATTGGAAAAACAAATAGGGAATGCATTTGCTGATTAATTAATCAATTAATAAGACAGATTGAT
Source organism: Hystrix cristata (assembly GCA_004026905.1). Taxonomy (NCBI): domain Eukaryota; kingdom Metazoa; phylum Chordata; class Mammalia; order Rodentia; family Hystricidae; genus Hystrix; species Hystrix cristata. Next base: position 10,671 of record PVJO010003943.1, on the reverse strand, counting down.
AATTGTTATGCAGAAGTATGATAATAAGTGACAGAAATTGATTAGACATGAGTGGAATTGTTGGTTTAGCTGTGAGGATTCAAGGAAGATCTATGGATTTATGCTAAAATGATGTGATGGGGTCATCATTTGAGGGTATTGGGAAATAGCATTCCAAATATAAATCCAGGAAAGTACAGAAAACTTTGGATGGGACTGGTTTCTGCATTTGATGAGCAGAAAGAAGACAATTGTAGTTAGAGTACAGGAGCAGGGTTTAAGGAGATTGGGTTGTGGAGAGTCAATAGAACACAATTGGATATAGTAAGAAATTTTGATTTTTAAGCTGTTGTAAATATAAAATTTTAGAGGACTTTTATAGATAAAAGAAGGGATTCTTTTGAAAACAGTCACCTTGGCTGAGATGTAGGAGAATAAGAGTGTAAGAGAAAAGATAATTTGCAAACTCTTGAATATGAGTAGGTATGAAATCATAGCAATTTGTTTAGGTGTTATTACCAGGACACACAACATAAATTGATTTACTCAAGAAATATTTGACAATAGACTAGTAAGACATAATATATTACTATATATAAAATGAGACTATAGAAAAGTCAAGCAATATTCCCAGGCTCATGTGAAGAGAAACTCATGGCCTGATGTTGCCAATTTCTCAGATGGAAGTCTTGGTTATGGGTTAAGACTCGAGACTAGTACAATACTTCTGTTTGCCAACGTCAACAAAGATGTGTACGCATGCACAAAGCCTCTAAACTAGAACTAGAAATTTGAAATCTGTCACCCACACACACATTATATTTAAAGACATGTAGATAATGGAACTACATAATGAGAAATGATGTCCAATGGCTGCTAGAAGATTGATAGATAAATATTATAATAGATAAGACCTGAAATTGCTGATCAGTTTCATCTTCTTAAATGGATAGGCATCTCTTGATTTAAAATGCACAGCAACAGAAAATAAATGGCACTCTGAAATATTCATGTCTAATTATTGAACATCTATCTCATCATATCTCTAGGCCTAATTAAGTTTATCATAAGTATTGTGGTGCAGAATGTCTTGGCACCATGGCGATATAATTGAGCAAGTTGAGGGTGCTGGAATTTCAGCAGGACCTAAGGACTTAGTCCCTCAAGACATGAATTGAGAAAAAAAGGGAGAACTGTTTCAGGGCCTTGTACTTGCTAGGCAAGCGCAATATCACTTGAGCTAAATTCCCAGCCCCGGGAGAACTCTTTTTAAAAAATCAAAACTATATAAAAATTTGAAGCACAGAACGTGATTTATACAAATCAAACACAAAAAACAGTTTTTGAAATGGAACGAGTGTTAACACTGAGTAGGTGTTAGAAAAAAATAACTGAATTACTGTTACTTTTCAAAAAACATCTCAGTTATTTAATGAATAAAGGGTATGATACCTGGTTTTAAGTGGTCTAACTTGGGGTGGTCCCCTAGAAATGAAACGAAATTGACTATATTTTGATTATTATGCAGCTGAATTTTTAAAAGTAAAATTTATTAATCTTTTGTCTATTTCAAATGTAGAATTTTCAAAAAATTCTAATTATCAAAACATTTCTACATAAATAATAAAAAAATGTAAATACATAAAAGATCAAAAAATAAATGTGTGGAAGCTGGATATGATCATAGATATTTATACTCTGGGAGGCTGAGACAAGAAGATCAAATTTGAGCCCGGTCTGGTCAGCTTAGTGACCTATCAAGACCCTGTCTCAAAATTAAAAATAAAACAGAATGTAGCTCAGTGTGAAGAGCCTGATGATTCAGTGGCACAACCGTACACAAAAACATCCATGGAGAAACGAAGGAAAACATGCAGATAGAGTTGACAGTTGAGAAGGGAACCTTAGAAAACTTCCAGCATTTAATGAGTGGATAGATCAGTCCAAAACATTTCAGGGATATTTGACGAAGGGCGGTGGTTCATCGCGGCCTGGCATCCAAACAGGATTTTTATGTGTATGGAGGAACAGACGGTAAGGTAAAATGCAACTGAAAATTTTGATAAAATGAAAACTGAAATTTTACCACTCTAAAAACCAGGATTATCGGTAGCTAATGTCCTTTGCAAGACGAATTTCAGTGCGCAGTATTGTAGAAATAAAAACAAATTTAATGGGGTCTGGAAGAGACTGGAAGATAAGAAAATAGAAGCAGTGATAATGGGAAATGTAGAGGAACTGGAGAAATGCAGAAGCAACAGGACTGTGACATATGATCAAGAATTTCGTTTTTTTAACCTAGTTATAAAGCATGTTTGTGTATCCACAAATCGTTGCAATGGACTAGAAGGGAACTGCGCATACAGGAAAGTCGGGGAGAATTCCCGGAAAGACTTGCTTGAAGAGAATGCAAAAATGGGGACCTGGCTTTGAATGAAGCCGTGCCCTTTCTAGGCTCAGACTCATACTTCTCTGTGAGAGGGACAGAAAGCCTGGCAGTTGAGGCAGGCGCAGATTTCGTGATGGAAATGAGAAAAATGCTTTCATCTAATCACAACTTCTTGATCGCAGAGAAAAGATTGATTCAGTTGTAGACGAAACTGTTCAGAAGAATAGGTGAAATCGCTATATCAAAAAAATGGAAAATTAATTTATTTGCTGACTGTCAGTATTCAGTGGCCGTTTGAAATTGGCAGTCACGGCACCGAAGCAAACGAGTGAGCGTGGTGGTTTGTTTTTCTTCAGAGAGTTCAGCCGCTGGGTTATGAACATTGAATGTGCTTGCGCTTTGGATCAGACAGTTTGGAATTTTTATTAACTAGCATAGTAGTATAAGGGAGAGAAAGGAAGCGAGGGCTGTCTGTGAGGATGTGGCTACTGTGGGGTGATGGATTAGCTGTCCTAGGGAAGCTGGACACCTGCAGGGTGAGTGAACTGGAGTAAGTGGGCGATTGGGATGTGGGGTGCCGGGAAGTGCACCATAAATGATGCTGCTGCTGAAGAAGATAAATGCAACCTAGTGAAGAAGTTAGTGTGTGATTGAAATTAGATTGAGGGAGAATTTATTTGAGCCAAGAAAACCAAGAAAGTGAAAAAGCGATGTCTTGAACTTATCCTTTACACGGGTTTGCTGTAAACAAAGAAGATGGCAGAGGTGTAGATTATAGATTAAAGATACGTAGATTGAAAATAGCGGCATGTTTTCAAATACTTCAGTTTTCTTAAAAGATGAAGAAGATTTTCTTTTTTTAAGTCTAAGGTAGAGATGGGGGTGAAACGGTTGTATGCAACATACAAAAACTTACTTGGAATCTGGGATGTTGGAAAAAAAATCAACGCAGCCGACATTTTAGCGCAGTACAAGACAATATGACTATTTACAGATAGATGCTACTTTTCACAAAAAGAGGAAGCAAAGGGTAGAGATTTCTGAGGATGTAGTTTGGGAGTTCATGAGTACAAACCGAATTCTAGCAGGCTTACTGGAGGACACTGGCGGAATGGGAAACATGGGACGTGAAACTACTCAAAGAGAAAGGTGTTGATAATTCCATCTGAATATTTAAATCACCTGGGGTGACTATACTCCTGCTGGTGACTAAACGGAGAATTGAAAAAAGGGATTTGGGATTAGCTCAGTAATTCCCTAGCAGAAAAAGTCATAGCTAAATACCATTGGCATAGGCTTTGATAAAATGATTTTAAGGAGGAAATGAGAAAACTGAAGTTATTGGGAGCTATTCAGTTTTGGAGGGTTGTTCTGTTTTTGTTTTTGTTTTGCAGGTTGAAAATAAGAGTGGACATTTGATTTCCATATTCTTCATGGCTTCGTACTACTGATTTCAGGAGAATAATTTGTTCACTTGAGACTCGTGCAATTCCTCAATGTCTATGTATTCATTTTCTCCCCCTTTTTGTATTTATCTGTGTGTAGTGTGTTTCACAGCACTGAACCTTGCTTTCCTGTTGCTTTTCCTTATTCATCCTCTGGCCAGCAAGGTTTTATCACAGCAGACACTGTGGTAAACACTAATGTCTTGGTATTGAAAAAACAGAATAAAATGAGATATCTTGATTATGCTGTTGCCTCGGGGGAGTAGGGTGTATGGAGAGACAAAAGTGTGGGGCTGGTGGACCAGCAAGCATGTTAGGCTGATGCTTTCTGACTTCTGCTTGGTAATAATTTCATATTAAGAGGTTGATACATTTATGCTGCTGAAATTAAAAAAAATCTTTATATAGCCACCTGTTTACTTATACACCATATAATTCCAGAAATATTTTTAGGTAACTTCTAACAACATTTAACGTACAAGAAGATAAGAAAATTTTGCTGCAATAAGTCACAGTTATTAAATATGGCTAAATATCTAGCACTAAGCTTTTTAAACATAAAAATTAAGGGGCAAATGAATTCAGTCATAATATTCTTACAATAAGGACTGTAGAAAAGTTTTTGCCCCAATGATTATTACCTGTGCAGAGAACCTAAAATCAAAATATAATGATCTGTAATTTTTTTTTCTGAACATTTATTTTTCCTCCCTCCCCAATAGTATCTATTTATTTCTACTGCAGATTGGATGTAAAAGCAGGTCAGAGAGTAGACACAGTGATTCACAAAATGCCTTCAAATTATTGACAATGTAATATAAATATATACATGAAGTTATAGGCTTACTCATTTTTCAGCTATTTTTCAAGTGAATTGTTTTGGTTGTTTCTTAACAATTTCTATAGTGATATATACTCAGAATGTTTGCAAAAATATTTCCTGGAAAAATTAGTTAATCCAGTAAACCAATTTTGTTGGATTACTTTAAAGAACACATTTTTAGCTTTGAAATTGACTTGGAGAAGACACATGTAGACCATCTAAATCCTTAATAAACTAAGAGAAGCTAATATAAATGCACTTAATTCAGATTTAAAAGCATTCTTCATTTCTTAGGTAGGGTTCTGGACACGGCATGGTCTGCAATCAACCAATCTACATAATAGTCAGTCCAAAATTTTGAAATTAGTCTTAAATCAAAACTAAATGCCTGAGTTTCACAAACTACTTTGGTTCATTAGCCAATCTCATTATGTAGTAGAAGTTTAAAGCCTGCCTTACACCACTAGCAAAACTATGGCTAATTTTATTCCTAATTGTATTACCTAGATTTAACTCTGGACATATAATTATCAGATCATTTTGCTCAGGATACCTGTTCATTTTTCTTGTCATTGCAAAAGAATTGAACATTAACTATTAACGTATTTGTCTAAAATTTCTCAAACACAGGGCCCATCTTTGTAAAACCACTCCAGAATCAAATCTTTCTTTCTTTTTCATAGAACCAGAGAATTTGGCACATCCTGTTAAGAAGTCTTTTTTCACATTTAAAGCCTGACTTTAAATTCATTTTTCTGCTTGAATTCTTTTCTAATTGATACGTTAGTTATTTCTTTGATACTTCAGTTATTTCTTTATACTTTTAAAATAGATTGACTGTATCCCTCTACCCATTTCTCCTACTTGCAATATAAATTTTATTATTCCCTGGAGTGTTAATAATTGTATTTTATTATGTACATATTAGAAAATAAATACAAATATTTTTACTAACATTCTTACTGTTATCTTCTATTGCTATTTCTGTAACATGCAATTTAGATATGAGTGTCATTCAAACATTCAAGACTTCAATTTTGAGACAATATGGAATAGGGTGAAGGAGGAGGAGGAAAAATCTTCAGAGCATTTACATCAAATAAGAAAGACTGTTAGCAACGTAACAACTTTAAAGTCAAATGTCCAATACATGACCATCGAACTGAAAGTCTTCTCATCTCGATGCAATTTACGTCACGTGGTGAGGGACATACCATACTTTAATAAAGGTATGCACAGTATAATGCATGAGTCAGGTTAAATAATAACTATCTTCTCACACATTTATCACTTCTTTACATTTAAAACATGCCAGATCCTTTATTTTAGCTTTCTGAGGTGTACAATACATGATCGTGATCAATAACAATACTACACTACCAATACTCATGTTACTATGCAGACTGGAATTTAACTCCTATGGAACTACAACTTAGTTCTCATTGATATCCTTTCCTCATTCCTCCCTCCTTGCTTCTTTCCCCAACTCTGGTAACTGCCATTCCACTCTTAACTTTTGTTAGATTAATTATTTTTAATATTCTACACATAGATGAGATCATGTGGTAATTTTCTTTCTGTACCTGGATTATTTTACTTGACAAAATGATCTCCAGTTTCATCCAAGTTGTCACAAATGATTGCATTTCATTCTTTTCCTAACCTCTTTTATTTTCAATATGCTTTTTTTAAAGTAATGATACTTTTACAGTGTATTTTGCCAGTCATCATCTTATATTTGATATAATTAAGCATTTTAATGTATATCTAGATTACACCATTAATAGGATACAGAACTTCACCTTTGTACATATGGTAAAAGGAGCCAAGTGCTAGCTATGTTTTTCTGGCAAGAACATGCAGAATTTATTGAGGTTTTGGAATAAGCATTTCTGAAGCAGAATATATAGTTTTATAAACTGATATGTTATAAGGAAGAGACTGAACCGGTTTAAAACATTTAGGACAAGATGATTAATTAATTAGACACAAACGTTAAAAATAAACATCTACAGTACAAATAAAACATTTTGATGCAAATTATGAAGTTGACATGACAATCTATAACAAGACCATCGATGGTTAAAAGCAAATGTGAAAAAATCAGCTTGAAACTAGGACATAATCATTTGGTAACTGTCATCCTCATGCACATGAAAAATCAAGAATATTAAGATAATTAACGTTTTCATTAAATTCTCTCAATGGTGCCCCAGATTTGTGCATTAGGCCACACTTCTCTATCCCCAAATATTATTTCAAAATATATGGTAGAGATACTCAAATCGATGGCAAAAACATACCTGAGGATCTACAATTTGCCTTTTCTCAGGTTAGAAAATTTATAACTAAATATTCATAGTGTTGTAGCTTTACTTAAGTCTTAATTTTACCATTTTCACATGGGCTTTTCTTGACAACTCTACAGAAAAAGGTGGCTATTTGCCTAAAATTCTCCCCTTATACTCTTAATTTTTCTACTCAGCCACATTTTACTTTTTGTTTTCACTACTCTACATTAAATGGTACAAGTAGCCTTTTAGGTTTTTGTATGTCTGTGTCATTTCTACCAGAATATAAATTCTATAAACTCAGGAACATTTTCTGTCTCATTCATTATTCAATACTGAGTCCCTAAGTGGCACTAAAATCAAAGCCAACCAACCAAACAACAAAGGAAAAACATCCCACTTCACCTTAACGAATAATAGAGAAGGAAGTTTCTCCAGTTTAATATGTAATGCAGGGCTTGGGCTAATCTTAATTGAAGAACTACATCAAGTATCTGAGTCCCAATTAAATAATGAAATCCTCCTTTACATTCATTTTGCTTTATGTGACAGTGCTGTATTTTTAAAGTTCCTCCAAGTTAAAAGTTTTGCACACATAGAAACCACCTTAACTCCTGAACAGATTCAGGTTATTTGTGGTGACAGCCAGCTTCTCTAATTCCACTGACTCCATTACCGGACCATGAGTTGAGCATACATTGTCTTTTACCAGAATCGATATCTTATCTATTCAGCTCCCTGAAATGAGCTTTCATTATCCAGGTAGTTTTAGATAGATGACTTGCAACTTTTATTACCTTTAGTATAGCCTGCTAGGATATATTGGAGATTTTGTTTAACAGGTATAGGCATAAATCACGCCAGGTCACCTTCAGATTAAAAAAATCAATAGGAAAGAAAACAACAGTTGAGTACTTCCGAGTTTAGCATTTATTATTGAAGCAACACAGTATATAACTGTTGACAAAACAAACACATGGTAAACACCTTAAAGCAAAGTCCCGGACTGGCAAGCTATGAACTACATTATTAGAATATTTACTGTGTTTGATTCATTTATATGAGACCCTTTACAGTACTTCTGCATCCTTGAAGTTTGCACAGGATTCTTGGTGATCAGATTTTTTCTCAGTGGACAAAGTAAGAGAGTTACATTGGTTATTAGAATTATGTCTAAATTTAGAAAATCTTCAGTAATATAAGAAATCCTTAGTATAAAGTAACATAAAGATGTTTTAATGAATATTTGCAAAATATACTCCAAGGAGGCTTTGATGTTTTTGGAATCCTTGCCTTCCTCAACATCAAAAAATACCTGAAAAAGTGAGGAAAGATTGAGCAGAAGAGAACATTAGTAGGTGGACTACTTCAGAGAGAAATTGTTTTTAAGTTGTTTCCTAGAATCAGTTTAAAGAAAAAGATTTTTCACAAAGTTTGAAAATCATTGCTTTAATCATTGGAAATATTTTTGATTATCACACAGTGATACTAAAATTTATAATCACCTTTGTAATTATGAGAAGAAAAATAAAGGAAAAAGATCAAAGGTAACAAAGAAAATTTATAGGATCCAATAGGGAAGCACATAATTATATCAAACAGCCTAGGCCTAAATAAGGGTGACCTGTGAAGTTTCAAACACATTAGTAAAAGTGGGATAAGAGGAAGGAGAGTAGGTACTCACCTCCACCTGATTATTTTCACAAGAAATGTGGGGTTCAATGATATCTCAATTCCAGCGTAGAATGGAAATCTATATTTAAATATGAAATACCTGGTTTTTTAGCTTTTGTCAATTAATTCACTAATTTTAATCACTGTAATAAGAAAATAAAGCCAATCAGCTGGTCATTTTTTATGCTTGAGTTGCCTATATTTAACATTTGACAATAAAATACCTAGGAGGAATCTTAAAGTGATGACATATTTACCTTCTTGGATAAGTATAAAAGTTTCATAGATTGGAAATAAGTAGGAGCAAGCTATAAATGACTTACTTAATTAATTTTTATTAGCATATGTTTTCAGTACATAGTGTTTGCATTTCTTTTGTGGAGTTGGTACACATATATAACACATCTTAATTACATTTTTCATCCCTTTTTTCTCTCTTCCTTCCCTCTTCCTTCCATCTCATGAGCCCCTTTCTACTTTAGAAAGATCTAACTCCCTATTTCTTATTTTCTATCTTTTATTTTGCTCTTTATGTTTTTTATACTCAGATAGTCTCGAAATGAGCCCTCAGTCTTCTTGGAAAGGTAACAAATTCTAAGATCTTTGGATAAACCGATTCCCCATTGGTTCTTTGCCATGTAAAGAGGAAATTTTATGTGACAGTGCTTCCTTACATCACTTATTTTTGCCAAGAAGAAGAAACTGTTGTGTCTGTGGGTCAGACCAACAAAAAAAGTGAAGATCTGGGCATGGGGATACACACCTGTAACCCCACACTCCGGGAGGCTGAGGAAGAAGATTGTGAGTTGGAACCAGCTGGGGTAATTTAGCAACTTAAGGAGACTGGCTCAAAATGAAGCAAACAAAAGAAGGGGGTAGGAATGGGGCTGAGTGCAAAGGTCCTGGGTTCTACCTGCAGTACTGGAGGGGAAAGAGGGAAAGGAAAAATAAATAAATAAATCATTTGAAGATCCCTAAATAATAGATTTTTCCTCATTCTCAATTCATTCCTTAAATGTCTGGTTAAATAATTATTAAATACTTGACTGTTGGAAGAGCTGATTTATGTAATTTGCTATTTGAATTTGAAATTTGCCAATCTCTTCTCATAACGCATCCACCTCACTGTTGAGAGCACCATACCCATGTTACAATGAAAAAAAATACTATTTCTCCATAGTTTCTGAAAGAAGCAGATGCATATAATGAATTTAGAAAATATAAGACATATTTCTTAGCTTACCTTGATCATTAATAAGTATATTTAAAATTATAATTTCAATATATATTAGTGTTAGAAAGTCTAAAAATACAGAAATGAAAATATATGACCACATAAAATGTTTTAAAATACAGGACATTGTAATAAAATTAATTAACATAATTTATACATATGTATTTGTATGTATAACTACATATTATATATGTTTATATTATAATCTCATGGTTGTATTCATTTATCATTTTCTAATTTTTAAATAATTAAACATTCCAATATATAATTTAAAATAAATTTTTAGCAATGTAGAATAGTCATGCAGCACGCATATTTACAGAATCAATTAGATAATTGTTTCTAAGTTTTCCAATTATATACCTCTATGATGAACACCTTCATTGCATAACATTTCAAGCATATAGGACATATGCATCCTTTTGATACACTGCTTTAGCAGTACTGTTTTACATTTGCATTGGCTCTTACAGGTAGGCCATCAATAAGTTATACTGTCTGTTCTAAAAATAAAGAACAAAACACTTTAGATCCATTGATGTGAAGGCTTAAAATTATAAAGATTTCAGATATACACGAGTTAACCTAAAACGCACACGTTAACATCTACAACATTTCAGCCTAGTCTCAAACCTGTTATCTCTCTCCTGGACATTTCAATCACCCTTCTAATTAACCTTTAACAATCACTTTTGGTAGCATGTACTCATAGTTCACATAGTTCCCAAGATAATTGTTTTTAGGAGATAAATGATAAAAATTCACCTTCTTAAAAACCTCAAATGTCTTCCATTAAAAATACAACTGTTTATCAAATAAGATGACATTTTGGTTCC